>JBBPTN010000012.1:0-199232 GCA_038094075.1 Xerocomus spinulosus | reverse complement strand
ATATTATGTCACAACCGGCCGATGTCATACAGCATTCAATAATACTGATGACAGATCTTAGATCTAGAACGATTAACAATCGTTCTAGTCTATTCCGTGACCTAATCGGGTAAGCGATTCACAGAGCGTGTGATAACTGGAAATCCCGAGTGTTCTGGAGCCTGCGGGGCTCCATCGGATGTCCGTGCGGGTTCCTAAGGTACCCGTTTAGGTGGGCATAGCCCCTGGACATGATTTCTGTCACCATCCATCGACCTTCCTACTCTCAGTTTTAGAACTAGTCTCCTTCCTCAGCGAATTCTTCATGCCCTTCATCTTCATGATTTTCAAGTGTTTGTCTCTGCCATCCCTGGCCTAGTAATCTCTCCTACCTTTCTTTGTATTTTCAAATCTATGTCTCTCTCTGAAAAAGAACACTACCTTGAACAGATAGACTCTCCCCCTTACCGCTCCCCCCCTCCTTTACCTGTTCATCTTACTAGTACATGGATCCCCACTTCTCCTCCTTCTCCTTCTTCCGCTTTATCCCTTGCAGAATGAATCTCCTCTTCCCCCCTCTCAGACCTAGAACATTCACTGTCCTTTACTTCCCCATGGCCACTCAGGATACTTCTGGCCACATCAATCAAGAGGCCTTAGCTCGAAACCACTCCTTCTACATCCCAGGCTCTGGGGGCAACATCATTTTCTCTTCCCCTATGCAAGTCATCCCTTCTGTCTATAATTGCACTCCAGCTCACCCTTCCACTCGGTGCTTTTGTTGCCATCAATTGGGGCATTATCGTGAGGATTGCATTGACTATACCTACCCACACTGCCAACGTTCTGCCCCTGGTCATACTCAGAAATGCTGCCTCATCATCCAATGTGCTGAGTGCGACAACTGGGGATATTTGGCTCGCTTCTGCCCTCAACAGATCTGCAAGAGTTGCGATAAGTTTGGACACTGTGCTGACAGTTGCCTGAGTAAACATCATCCCATCCCTCAAGCTAACCCTGACCATGAGGAAGAGGAGGTTTGAGTTTCATAGGCCTGGGGCCATGATCTACAATGGGGGTAATGTTACAATTTCCTATCTCTTTCATGACGTTCTACTCTTTTCCTATAAGGTTCCCCATGTTTCTGGACTCTTGCTTATATCCTATCGCTACTGCCATGTTCTGCTTTTCTTAGGACCTTATTTCTCTTGTTTTGTCTGTGATTAGGTTCTATTTTGGACAGCCACTCCATAAGTACCTTCCCTTTATAGGTGCTTAGTTACGCATATTCTTTCATATTCCATACTATTCCATGCTGCACATTTCATAGTATAAATACCCCGCTGCCATGTACTGTATTTTCCCATACTTGATCTGCACAATCATATGCATCTCTTGTGTCCTCTCTGCTCTCTGAGTTCTCTAGTTCTTGCCTTTTCTCTGTCTCTGTCTCCTGAGCTCACCTCAGAATCTAGTCTCTGTCGCTTCCTCTCTGACTTGGTCTCCTAGCTTGATGGACTCTGTCAACCTCTTTGTGAGAGTCCGACCGTCGAGAGGTTGTTGAATGACACAAGTGTGCGTTCAGTGTAACAGTAGTCCTTCTTCTAACATTCATATTCTTGAGTTGTTTTCTCTGTTTCTTCTTATGAATAGCATTTCTTTGACAGTATCTGTCATCACCACTTAGTATTTTCCTGTTTCCATCACTTTCTACAGTATTCAATACTATACATCTCATACTACATATGTATACCTAGCTGCCTATACTATAGTTCTCCACTCTTAATCTATGCAATATCTTGTCACTTGTGCCCTAGTCTCTGTTCCAAGTCTTCACCTCAGTTCTTGTCCTCAGAGTTCTTCTCTAAGTCTAAAGTGTTGAGCAAATATGTGCAGCCAGATTGGCTTCATGTAGGGTCTCTATTCCTGCACTAGAAAGGAGTGACTGATAGGTCTTGCATACTCACCACTGGGTAGGCTGGTTGGGATTGGTGTGGATGTGAGAGAGAAGAGGAGAGAAAGTGTCTGTATTCCTGTGAATGACAGATGGGTTTATATACATAATATGGCTACCATAAAGGGAAGTACTTTAGGGCAGCCATGAGTAAATAACTATGCTGTGCATCTTCTAAGAAGTACTGCAGTGTGGGATGGACTCCACAAGGATATGGGATAGAACTGCTTATTATAGACAGAAGGTTGGGGTAGAATGTTTAACAGTGTAGTGGCTAGGACCTTTTCAATGTTAGGTGTACTCCCATGTGCAAATCCCATTTTATGGCAATTTGATATTTGATTAGGTGGGATGTATCCCTAGCTATTGTGTGAGTATGTTGTGAAGCAGTGGGTATTGAATTGGTTGTTTTCATGCTAGCACTAGTGCATGGAGAAGGTGGGATAATGGTGATAGTGCTGTGCATTGCAGTAAAAACCATGTTGGCTAGTGTCCTAAATGCAATAAGAATTACTAATAAGTATAGTACATTTATAAAAATATCAGTTCTAAGTTGAGCCAAGGTGGTCTGCAAGTTCATGTCATCATACCATTTCAAGCTCATATCTAGTGATCTGCTAAATCATTGATAATTGCTATAGTGTAATGCTGACCTGTTACTCTTACTCTGAATGGGCCATTCTGACTTGCATGTGGTATTGATCACAAGTTTGGCCAATTCTACCTGTCTGGAGAAGATGAAGATGATCCACATGAAGATGTCCCTAATAGAAGATAGTTGGTGTCCTGTAACATACATTTCAAGTTTCACTTGTTCATGGTTACACTTTCTATTGCATAATGTTATAATCATCTTGTTTCCTTAGAACGCTTAATTTCTCTGTTTGTGTGTAGTCTTCTTCTTCTTCTACCCTTCCTCTTTGTTACTTATTTTGGGACAATATCTCCACAGCAGTGTCTGTCATCACTACTTAGTATTCCTTCTGCTTCCATTGCATTCCAGATCATTCTGTGCTGCACATCTATACCTATATAAACCTATCCAGTATTATGTACTTCTTCATACTTGATCTGTGCTATTACACGCATCTCTTGTGTCCCCATTGTCCTCTGAATTCTCTAAGTCTCTGCCTTGCCTCTATCTTTGTCTTCTGAGCTCACATCAGAACCTAAGTCTCTGACACTTTGTCCATAGCTTGATCTCCTAGCTTGATGGGTTCTGTTGATCTCTTCGTGAGAGTCCAACTGTTGAGAGGTTGCTAAACAACACAAGCATGCGTTCTGCATAACACATAATGTAAGCTGGGCTGGCTTGAAGTGATGCAGTCAAAGCTTTAGTCAGCCTACATACTATACATATGTAGGCTACTGATTATAATGTGTATGTTTTTGTCTTGATGGATAGCTGTTGCATGTTATGCTGAATGCACACTCATGTCGTTCAACAACCTCTCTACAGTTGGACTCTCATGAAGAGGTCAACAGAACCTGTCAAGCTAGGAGATCAAGCTAGAAACAAGGTGACAAGGACTTAGATTCTGAGATGAGCTCAGAAGACAAAGACAGAGACAAGGGCAGAGACTCAAAGAACTCAGAGGACACAAGGGACACAAGAGATATGTGTAAGAGCACAGATCAAGTATGGGAAAATACTGTACATGGTAGCGGGGTATTTATACTATGGAATGCACAGCATGGAATAGTATGGAATATGAAAGAAAATGCGCAGCATAGAATGATCAGGAATGTGATGGAAGTGGAAGGAATACAAAGCAGTGATGACAGACACTGCTGCAGAGATATTGTCCAAAATAAGCAACAACAAGGAAGGAAGGAACAAGGCGATGAAGTCAGAAGAAGAAAGAGAAAACTACCTATAGAGCGAGAAGACTGTAACATTGTGGGAATCCTGACAAACCCAGACAAAAAAAGAACAAGGAAAGCATAATTAAAGCTAGTGAATACAGACAAAGACAAGACTGAATTCAGAGATAAAGAGAATGTGGTGATATTCATAGAAAAGAAGTTGAGGCTTATGCCTGCAAGGGATCTCAGAAGAAAGGGATAAACACACTACAATAGAGGAAGAAAATTGTAACACTATGCCAGAACAGTTGGCAGACAGTCACTTCTCTGTAGCCATTTCTATTGTAATGGCTTAGCTATTCCAATTTCCATTATTTTCCATAGCATTCTATGCTTATTTAGACACCATGCTACCATGTATTTTCTTTCCTCTTGATCTGCACAATCATACACATATCTTGTGTCCTCTGTGTCCTCCTAAGTCCTCAGTCCCTTTGTCCCCTTCATTCTAGTCTTGATCTCCTAGCTTGTTCAGACACTACAGTACCTATTCATGAGTTTTTGCCTAAACTAGAGGCTGCTGAGCATCAGCAAAATAACTGACTATGGCATCTACAGTATATGGTCTGTGGACCAACCCCACAGGGATATACAGTAGTAGTTTCCAATGAGTTTGAGGCTGCTTTTCATCAGTGCACACCAACACAAAACAGCACTGCCCTTGAATAAAACACAAGCATTTTTAACAAGACAACTATGAAAGTTGGCCCAGTGTGTGCAATCAACATCACTCTTGAACCAGTAGCACAGATATTGCAAAACACAGGCTCTATAATGCTAGGAGGCGTCGACAAATTATGAGCTACTACAATCAATGGTTTCATGGCACGATGGAAGTCAGTCGGTCCATAGATATGCATTAAAGGGGAGCAAGGAGCATCTTCCTAGGATCCTCGACATAATCGCGGACCTTCACTGTGGGGAAGAGATCAGCATGAGACAAATAGCAGTATGGCGTGTAAACTAACCAAGGAAAGTGACAGCCTCTCGTCCGTCGAGAAGACGGTGGTCATACGTGAGAGCGACAACCATTATTGGTCTGATCACAATCTGGCCATTTACAACGACGGGCTTCTCTTTGATAGCATGCATACCAAGCACGGCAGACTGTGGGAGATTGATGATGGGGGTGCCGTAGAGGGAACCAAAGACACCGCCGTTAGAGCTGAACAGGTATTGTTAGTTTAATTAGCAGCATATCCAAAGAGTAGACTGACATGGTGAATGTGCCCCCAGCCATATCCTCGAGAGTTAGTTTACCATCCCTGGCCTAAGAAAACTATGAGCGGAAAAACCGGACCAGGAAAATGATCCTACCTTTTTTCCGAGAGAGGCAATTTCTTTCTCGATTGCGAGGAAGTTCATTGTTTCCGCATTTCGGACGACAGGTGTGACCAAACCTTTGGGCGTTGCGACAGCAACACTGAGATCGACATAGTCGCGGTAAACAATCTCGTCGCCTTCGATGGACGCGTTTGCCGCCGGGATCTCTTGCAGTGCGAGTGTACAAGCACGGGCAAACGCGCTCATGAAACCGAACTTGACATCGTATTCCTTGAGAATCTCATCCTTGTACTTCTTGCGCATGTCGACGAGGGAGGACATGTCGATTTCGTTAAAGGTGGTCAAGGAAGCGGCCGCATTTTGAGACTCCTTGAGGCGTTCAGCAATACGTAAACGCATACGATTCATCTTAACCTGGAAAGCAGTCAGAGGACAGCATGTGCGTCAAACATAGAACATAGCTGACCCTAGTCTCGTTGCGACTACCTGGTACCCTAGATGGCCCAGTGGCCTCCGGTTTTGATCCTTGTTTTGTCACCTTGGGTTCTTTGGGGGTCTCCGAAACGGTCTTTTTCGGGGGAGGTGGGGGAGGTGTGGACTGTTCCTTTGGCGGCGGTGCTGCTTCGACAGACTTTGGAGGTTCGGTTTGAGCGGGTTCTTCTGGCGCCTTTTCCGCTTTGGGGGCAGCAGCAGCTAGATAGACGCTAAGACGGTGTCAAACAGAGTGAACTAACAAGTGACGCGCACCAACTTCTCCGGCTTCTATTCTGAAGAGATCTTGTCCTACAGTGACGGTATCCTCCTCCTTTGCGAAGATTTCAACAATCGTTCCGGAAACAGGAGCATTGACGGTGACATCAATCTTGATGAGAAACACGCTGGTTCAAAAATGAATGAGCCAAACATTACCGAGACCGTACCTTGTCGGTCTCAATAGTGGCGACCTCCTCGTCAGCCTCGACGGTATCGCCGACCTGTTTCGACCACGACCGCAGTGTGCCTTCGGAGATGGACTCTGCCATCTGAGGTACCTTGATGGTCTCCGCTACGGTGTTTTGCACAATTGTCAAGGTCTGCAAAGGGCAAGAATCACGTCATGAGACTGACCTTGCAAAAGGCGCGAGGTATGAAACTGGGCATACATAAGACGCGAGGCAGCGACATTCCTGGTGATACAACCAGGTCAGAGCCACTTGTCGGGGCAGAAAACAAGACATACCACGACCTGGACACCCCGTACGTCGGTGTGTGTGATACAAAGGCAGCACGACGGCGTGCCACAGCAATGATGCGTTTTGAGAGCATCGTAGTCTGGTATCAAAAGGAGAGAGTAGGTGAGCGTGAACAAGCCTTGCTTGGGTGCGACAGGATCGAAACCAAAGTGTATAGCCACGACTTTTCCGAGAAAATCCGGTCTACCTACAAGTTTAAATGCTAGTCCATCTACACTTTTGTAGACTTTCTTTCGTATCCTTCCCATTTTCCTACTTCATCGTTTACATCCAACATTCGAGTTCCATAGAATTGATGTGCTGTCGGTCGAACCAGATCCCAATTCAGAATTTCTCCATCTGTCCCTCTCTCCAGCGTCGCCCCCCATACACAGTACTGTGCAGTTCGCGCATTGAAAGATGCGACTTGGGTCCCACAGTACTTGCATCGGAACCGTCGTATATGTTTTTTCAACGGGTCTTCATAGTGATCAAGCGTATCCTCGACGGTCCGTTGTGGGAGCCATGTCCAGACAAAGTCATATTCCTTGAAGTGTATCCTGTGGACAAACGGACTCCCTGTCACAACGCAGGTTGGCATTTCAGCCTCACAAATCAAAGGAAAGTCTTGCCCATGTGTCTCTGGCAATCGGTACAGTGGCAGTAGGCGCTCAGTACGGGTGGACCGAATATCGAATAGGTCGCTACTCCACAGAAGCAACTCCCTTTGAGAAGAGGGGCGACGCCCTCTGGTCCAAGCATGGCGCTTTGCTAGGGTCTAGCGTTGGAATAAGCTCTGGGCTGAGTTGTCAAAGAATCTCCGCAATTTGTCTACTGATCTGATAACGAGCGCTAGATTCAAAAATGAATGGCAGGTTCGGTGATCCAGAGCTGATCAAGTACGGACACCGCAGCGGTTGCAACACCAGTCCTTTAGACCATACGAATTCAACTACGTACAAGACAAGCGTCGGCCTCTTCGAATCATTCACCTTCCCTACGGACGAGCCACCCATCCCACCCACTTCGCCCCCCAATTTTAGGGCCGACCATGACCTTGCAGCCTGTTTCATCGATTTGTGTGACAATCATTGCAGCGATGACTGCTGCTGCCATTGGTGCCCAATTAGACGCGACGCACTTGAGTCTTCCGTGTCCGAACGAGTAGAGCTCTGGACGTTCTCGCATCCGTGACGGATGAAATCGCATGGGATCAAATACCGACGTATTCTTCCCATACTCATCCGACAAATGGACACCCTCCACATCCGCAACCTCGGTCATAGGCACGCCGAGCATGCGCCACCACCACGTCCCTCCTACCAACTGGGTGCCACTGGACGCACGGACGATGTGTCGCGTGGGTGGGTGGAGACGGAGGACCTCGAGTACGATTGCCTGCATGCTCGGCTGCCCTTCTCCAAATGTCTGAAAGGATTCCTCAGTGAGATTGTTCCCAAACGCAACGACTGCATTGTGTAGTGTGTTGTCGCGGCAACGGTAGACATAAGCTACTGTCACCGCTACAACTCGCCACATCGTTTCGTACGCGGGAAGAATGAAGTTGAGTGGATTGGGATACCGATCACGGTCGACAACCCACTGGTCGATGTGTGCAAGCAAGATACGGAGCGAGCCTTGGTCTTGACGCATCTCGGCATCATCCTTGACCTTGGATTCCGTCCAGCGTTCGTTGATGATGTCGGTGACGAGTGCGACGTCCTCGTAACGAATCGTGTCGAGATTGGTATGGAAAAGGGTGGAAAGTATAACGGAAAAGGTGATACATCGTATCAGGGTGGAAAACGCAGTAGCATCGTGTGGGTTGGGGAGGAATCGGTTTGTCGTCGATTCAGCGCCAAGGGCCAAGGTATGCCAGGTGCCACTGTCACCTGCACCGATGAGTGCTCTGGCACTCGCTGTGAACGCCTTGTGGATTTTAGGGTCACCACTGACAAACGTGCTGTTGATTCCAAATGCGTGGACAAGACGCTGGTTTGGCGTTGCCCGTGCAGAAAGGATATCCCCCAAGGAAGTGTTTGGGGGATTGAGGAGCCTACGGATCTGTGCCGCACTCTTGTATGTGCGAACACGGACACGAGGGATGAAAGCCTTTGTAGCCCATAGAACAATCAGAACTAGAGGGAGGAAATAGGATAGCATCGTACCAACTGGGCCAGAATCCAACGAACTGCAGCCTATTTATTCATTCACCTGAGTGGCAACGGTGGTTGCGCAAATGCAACTTCCATTTTAATCATTCCGTCCGACAGTATCTCGGTGGAGTACCACCTGAAGAGAACAGAATCTTCTCCATGGGGTTAGATTCTCGTCCGAATGTCTGTACACACAAACCTCGTCCACTGATCCTTGCTTTAGTTAAATATCCACCAATCAAGGCTCTCAAATATCCTGTGAGCAGTTGTGAAGAGGTGATATTTGTCTTCTTCGCTGTTTGTGGACATCCAGATCGTTGCCCAGGTACACAAATCATCTTAGAACCGAATGGAATGATAGCGTATTTCACTCACGCACGCACAGCAGGTTCTATATGGAGTCGAGGAATGTGTCCTTTCGTGGATTCCCCGCGTCTGCAAGCAGCTCCAGGGGAAATCAGCGGCGTGTCAAGGAGTTGTACTTCATATGTTCTTGTCCCTTTCCCAACATTGGATCCACAGCAAATTTGTGTGGCAGTTCTCTGCTCGATCGTTTACGCAAGTGCTTGTGTCTGCCTTTGTCCTACATCCGTCTTCCTGTGTAGCCTGCCATGTTACAGCACAGTGAAATGGCCCACATAGACCCCAAACACGCAGCGTGGCAAAGGGGTGACACTGATCGCATATGTTTGCCGCGGATGTCGAACCGACTTTTACGTCTTCCACTTGGAACGAGTGCATCGCAGTTCTTGTGGACGCCAGAGCCCATCCTTCGGACGTGCCTCGCTCAGCTTTCATTCACCACAACCGCTGTCCTGTGTGCAAAACGAATGAAATTGTCCCAAGTGTCTGATCCGCTAAAACATGTCGATGATATCAAGATGTACACGGCCAACTTAACACACAAGTACGCACGACGGGAACTGGAGTGCTCGTCGTGACATGGCCATTGGCCACAGTGCACTGGCACCCTTGTTCGCCGGATAAGAGTTGGTAGGCCTCTACCAACTCCAGGCACCATACCCCTCTGCGGGCGCAAGCGACTAGGGGTGTCATGGTATGATTTCCTTCTCCTTGCCTTTCCGTGATGGTGGAGGAGAAAGACTCAAACTAGGCAAGCTTGCCGCTGCAGCACCCAGTGGCATCCAAGAGCCTAACCGTCGCATCCCTTTGGATGCTGTTGGAGAAGCTATTCCGTTTGGGGTTGGCGAAACGCCGAGGCGACTAGGTGACTGCAACGGACTACTGGGCACGGAGGTATGTGGCGGTAAAGGCTTGGTTGGTGACATCTGTGGCGGTCCACCGAGGGATCGAGACTCGCCCTGATTGGCTTCCGTGAGCAAAAACTCAACCCAAAGACGGGAGAAGGACTGGTCAGACGGTCAAGTGAGGAACACCACCAAAAGGGGAAGCGGATACTACACACCTCCGTCTCGTCTGTCTTTTCCAGTTCGATGTTCTTGCTTTTGCTTGGTGACGCCATTCCATTAGCTCTCCCCCAAAACATGCCGCCTCCCGAGGTCCCATTCGTGGTTGTCCCAGCACTAGATACACCCAGGCTCCTGATTAAACCAGCCTTTTCCTTCTCCGTGTCTCCCCATCCAAGAATAGTCCCAAGCAGTCCCAGCATCTCGAATCTCTTTGGATCAGCACGAGGAGTAGATAGGAAGGAAAGTAAAACGTTGGTGACAAGTCGACGGTCCACATTTGTGTCGGAAGACGACTTCCGAAGACGCCGGAGAGCTTCAATCAGGTGTTCATTCATAATGACGGCTAACGAAACTCAAATCAACACGAGTATATTAAAGATGGACAACCGACCTTCGTGTCGTAGCTTGCCAATGAGGAGATCCTTCTCCTTGACTTTCTGCTCCAAGTCCAGTGTCCGGGACGCGCTGTTTTGGTTCTCTTCCAGTTGAAGCTGCATGACACGTCAGAAAGACCAGAATGCAAGCTCGAGGCAACGCAAACCTCGGCATCGAGTGCACGCCGTTTATAGTCTGCCAACGACATTGTCACGTCGTCGAGTTGAGCCTCGTAATCCTTGACTGCCTGGTGCCGTTCATACTCCTTTGCTAGTCCGCGTCAACATTGCCAGCACAAGCAAGTCCGCGCAGACACACACCTGTCTGAAAATCCTCGAGCACCGACTGCAAATTCGCAGCCGTCTCCATCGCCGTCTCCAACTCGCCCCTCTCCCTCTCCCTCACCTCCCGCTCTACCTCCAATTCCCTCCTCAATGCCTCTGCAATCCCCCGCGCCTCCTCGACTGCCAACCTCTCCTGCATCACCCCCCGTTCCAGCTCATCCCTCTCCAGCCGACACCGCTCCAACTCGCCAAGCGTCTCTCTCAATTCGCGTTCGCTCGCAACGCTCTCACTCATGTCCCGGTGGCGTAATAGATCCAGCTCATGCGCCGTGCGCTCCGTCTCTGCGTGCGACGCCACCAGCTCCGTCTTGAGCGTCTCCACCGTCGCGCTCAGGTCTTCATTTTGCGCCATGAGCGTCTGCGCGTGGAGCTCCCGGCGGTCAAGCTCCTCCTGTGGGCCATCTCGTCAGCGACGCTTCCCTCTCCACCCCCATACGCGCACGCGCACAGGGGTGAGACGTGGATGTGGACGTACGGCGTCTTGCCTGAGCTTGTTCCCGAGCGTGGTACGCATGGTGGTCAATTTGGCAAGGAGGTTTCGGTATTGAGTGGCCAAGTCTTCTTTCTCTGCTCGCTCGCGCGCAAGCTGGCGTTGCAGTCGCTCGAACGGGTCCATGTCCGGGTCTTGGTCGAGGTCATCGTGCGCAGTGCCGTTGACGAGAAACGAGCTCGTGCTTGGCTCGCTGTCCGTAGAGGTCCGTGCGCCGTTTGTGGTCACGGCGGGCGAGAAAGGACGTGGTGGAGACTGCAAGGACATGGTGTTGCGAAGTCGACTACCACAGACGTGTACTTGATTGACTTTCCAAACATGGCACCTAGGCCCGCAGTCATCCTAGCAATCACGTGACAGTCCCATTAAACGTTCCGAGTATAAAAAAGTCCATAGATGTGTTCAGGAAAATATCCAGAGATCATCATGCCATCGTCAGCCAACCCACTTCCAAGCCCGTCATCGTTCGCATGCCCTCAGGGTAAGATGCCGTACTCTCCTTCAATACCGCGGCCAGCTTGCGGCATACATCCATGGGGTAAAATAAATACTCGGCCTGAGGGAATCCCGGGTATTTGTTGAGGATGCTACAGCTTCGTGTCAGTACCAGGCCAGCGACGAATTAATCCAACGTACCCCTTAAAGTCTGATGTGACTGACATTGGACCGAGGATCTTGTACAACACCTTGGAGGCATCAATTGTACCATTCTTGGGAAGCAGCACCGGTGTCGGAAGCATATACGATATCCGTAGCCGGGGCTTGAATAGCCAAACCTACGTGGTTGGTGAGTTGTCTGCCTCAACATTATTGAAGACAGGTTTACCAAAATTCTGGGTCTCTCCTCTTCGTCATCTGACAGCACAAATCGGTATGTTGCGTGGGCTCGAACATGCTCCAGCATATCTTGCAACACGAATGCGCTCATCGGAATCCTGGGTACTCTATAACCACCTGTTCAAATCGGATGCCCTTCAACAGCACAAGAACACTCACTGTGACACGTTACTGATTGGCCGAATAGCATATTTGAACAGTCGATACATTCGTGAAACCGAACCATCCTTTCGTCTCCGATCATGCTGTCTGCCCAAAACAGCACCACATAGACAACGTGCCAAACGACTGTTACCTCCGCGCTGGAAATGCGATCATTGTTAGTAAAATAGAACCAGTGGCAAGTTCAGTGAGATGTGCCCTCCTGTGTAGCCCCCAACACACTGCCCATAGTAAAGAGGGTTGTTAAAGAGTAGCAAGCCTACTCTAGGACGTATTGTATCAACCAAACCCGCGTCTCATCGCCCCGAAACCCGGCGAGGGCTTCGAGGAATAAGAACACGTACGTCGGTGGAGAACGACGATGGTCTTCTTTAGCGTCCGCATTATATGCACACAGATTGTAGAACATAATAGAAGGGACGGCACGATTGAAAAGAAAAAACTCACCTCCCGACCCCCTACACATATGATATCTCCGCCGGCGACAGCCTCCGCGTCGAACAGGATATAACTCCCTCCAACCAAGCCCTCATTCCGGCTCGGCCAAACCCAAAGGCTATTGGTCATTCCATCGTCATCGCTGCAGTGCATTGCAGTCTTGGCAAGTGTCTGTCCGTCGGGGTGACACATCCATGCTTCGATGAGCTCTTCCCAATGTTCCGAAGGCAAATCACGATACTGCACCGGTGGCGCAGGGACAAGGGGAAGAGAACATGACGAGCATGTATACGACGACGGGGCGAGCGAGGCAAGCTCAGACGCTGGAAGAAGGGCCGCTTCCTCGGTTTCCTTTGGCGACACACTGCTCTGGAAACAACTCGCCTTGATTTCCCAATGCCCGCTCCGGTTAAGAACCGTCTTGGAGCCTGGAACGACGGGGACGGGTAGCGCGAGTGGCGGAGAGGGTGTGCCTGCGAGCCTTAGAAACAGACAGTCCCCATACGTACCACTCGATGTGCTAGGAAGCACCTCTGCCGAAGGAACTCCGTTTGACCCAGGACTCGACGAGGACGCGTAGGCGACAAAGAGAAGAACATGTTTGAGTGTCTCGTGATGCTCGGCCACATAGGCGATATCCAGCGCGCCTGAGCAATTTATGTTGAGATACGATCCACAATAGCCGCTCGGCAAACACGCACCATGGTTGACATCCTCAGCACTAATAGACGGAGATCGACTCTTGCTCACACCGCGCAATCTTCCTGACAGACTTCGAACAGATCTCGGAGTAGACGAGCCCTTGGGGTCCGAGGAAAGGGACCTTGTTATGGAACTTTGAGTTTCCTTGGCACCAGTGGCGTTCCCAGATTTGTCCCTAGGTTTTAGCCAGGCAAGATGGGGGGCAGAAAGGCTTCTGTTGCGCAGTTTTTCTGATGGCGGTTCGAGTGTGGAGCCAGAGGTTGACGGGATGGGGTAGGATGCCCGTTTCGAATCTCGGGAACCTCGCCCTTCGAGCTGTGCCTCTGAACCTTGGTCTTCTTCTGCATCCTGTACTTGATGACGTGCAGTCGAGGATGATGGGATCGCGTCCTGGCTGTGCAGTCTCCCAGCATATGTGCGGTGCAAGAGGTATTCCAGATATTTCTTGCGCTAAACAACGCTTTTAGTCCGAACGAGGCCGGTGGAGGGAGAACTAGATACCTGTTCTTCAATATCAGCTGCACCTTTTTCGCGACCTGCGCGCTGTGGATCGATGACCACACTTTGGTCTGGAATTTCCCTTGCGGACGCCTTTCCCAAGAGATCGAGGAGCCTGTCCAGCTCGGGATCGACGGTGTCGGCAAGCTTGCGTGCCTTGCCCTTACCTGCCCTGGCTTTTTCCATTTGGATTATTTTTTCCCGGCGGAGTTCCACGCGCTGATTTGCTAATTGAGGGGCAACAGCATACAGCCGTTCGATGGCACCCGTAATGAGACAAAGGTCGAGGGAGCTTGGGGGTACCACCATTTCTGTTGCTGTCTCCGTAGGTGGTGAACAGACCGAGGTTGGCGCGCAGAGGGACACCTTTTCTGGGGGGTATTGATCAGCCAAGCGTTTTTCATCAGAGGGTCTCTCCTCGGGTGACGTGTCGAGGTTGCCATACGATGGAGGGTGCTCATCCGGATAGTGGTGAAACTCGGCGTCATATTCTGGAGGAAGGGTGTCAAAGGAGGTACGAAGATCCTGAACGAGGGATTGAGATGTGCGATGCTGTGGAGGGGAGGATGCACGTGCTCTGCAGAGGGACACGACGGTGTCGAGTTGCTGGTCAATGCGCGCCCAGAGAGCGGACTGGGCGTCTGTGGGAATGGAGGACGATCCAGATGAGGGTTGCAAGGAGGACAGTTGTCGCTGAAGCCAGGCAATACTGGCATAAGGGGACGCAGTGGTGGTGATACGAGTGTCCAAGGACGGGGATGGGGCAAGGTGGGGAGAGGACGCAGAGAGCTGTTCGAGATCGAGGAGGAGTGTGACGATGGCCTGTGCAAGGCGTGCGTCTTGGGTGTCCAGAGAAGGAACGCGCGCGTCGACGCGATCACGCAGCTGAGCGAGGAGGACGGTGTCGGTGAGGGGGGGCCTGAGCTGGCTGAGCTGGCCGTCGCGCTCTGCGAGGTCGTGAACAAGACAGGCGAGGGGCGACTCTTCAAGCACCTGTTCGAGGGGGATGTGTGAGCCAGCGGGGACGAGGGAGAGGATGCTGGCGAGGGATGTGAGACACGAGTGTTGTACGGCGACGAGGGAGGCGTGGAGGACGTTGTGGGCGGGTGCGTAGTCGACGGGCTCTGTCGCGAGCTGGTCGAGGATGTCGGCGTCGGCGTCGAGGAGGTGGACCGGGAAGGGGGCGGGGATGTCTGCGAGGGCGTCGGGGCGGGCGCGGACGAGGGTGGCCATGTGGCGTCGGAGAAGACACCGCTGGCTTAAATACGACACGTGACACGTGACTCTTGACCATGGACCAAGACATCGTCCGCTGGGTGCCGTCGCAGTCACCGAACCCGGCGCTGCAGGCGTTCATGCGCGAGGCCGAGCGCGACAGCAATGGTGAGCAGACACTCGCAACGCGTCCACGCCACTGACTAGCCTACAGCCAGGCCATCGCTCTCCGATTCCGACATGGTGATCTCGACGCGCATAACACCACTGCCGTCTGCGCAGAGAAAACCACCCACCACTGCAAGATCAGCCAAGCCAGCCCAGGCGCCTCAGGAGGAGGAGCCAGAGGCAGCTGCCTTTGTTGAGCTTCTCAAAGACGCGTTCAAACAGCTCGACGAAAACTCGCTCAAGAAACAGCGTCTGGCTGCACGCGCAAAGGAAAAGCATCGCGAACGCGCCCGTGGTGGGGACACCCACAGTCTTGGTGCGCGCCCTCTCACGAAGACCTCGAGTGCGTCCACGATCTGTTCCGCTAGTCTGTCCACAAAACCATCCACGGCGTTTGATCACGCCCGTGGACGCGCACCGGAAAAGACCTCTAGTGGTGTTGATCTCGCACTCGGGAAGTCTACCCCACCTTCACTCGCGAGCCACTCTCTGAATCCTAAGCCCGCTTCCGCTCCCCAGCTACCCATCCGGGCTTCCACTTCAAACCCACGACAGTCTACCGTTCGGAACAATACTCGGAATAATAATAACGACACCTCGATGCAAGACATCCTTGATCTCACCCAAACAGACACGGTGTGGGACCGTCCAACATCCACATTCACTATCCAGCTAGATGATGATGACAGTGATTCGGCAATGGATGTTTCCTTTCTCCACCCCCCTCCCCCACCAAGTCGTGTCCCAGCACCCACTCCAAAGTCGAATACACGGCCTTCCCAGCCAAACACAGCGTCACGTATCCCAGCACCAGCCCCAATACAACGCACACGCACTGGCCCTCCCCTTCTGGGCATGCGTCGTGCATCATATCTCCCGCCTTCTCAGTACAGCTCCTCCCAGAACACAAAGAGCACAACTGTTCCCCGGTTCAAGCCTCCGTTGCTCACCAACACGGCTACTTCGACAAATAAGAGCGGGAGTGGGTCACGGCCTGCGACGACGACCAGTGCGAGACCACCCCCTCGTGCCACGGTGACCAAAGCGGCAGTAGTCCCAAAAGCAGCGCCGGAGAACCAGGATCCTGACTCGTCGTTCGATGTATCGTTTGACATGGACGTCGATGCACTCGAAGAGGCGATGAAACCATATGATTGAGTACCACAAGTGCATCCTATTTGCGTTACTGCTGTGTTTCATTCGCTCGTTCCAACTCGATTACTGATCTACCTACATTAACCATGCACATTACAAGCAACCATGTATTCTAACTACCCCACATAAGCATATTATATCTTGACATGCCGGTCCGATGAGATGAACCCGAATAAACGGCACGGCTGTGTTTCATGATCGTCTTGCTGTGCCAACCTGACCAGACGGGTATAGAGGGGGCCCGTTCTGCGGATCAGGATGTCCTCAACACCAACCACGGCGTATCAGGAGACCGTGATCATGAATGACAAGATCACACCGAATCGGATCCATCGCAAGACCGTGGACAACTTGGGCCATCATGGGGTTGAGGCATCTAATTGACACATACCATGTATTCGTGATGCCTTGTTGGCTGGCGCACACGGTGAGTCGGGTGCATCATGCCACCTCAATTCATTTGTTGTAACTCCTTCGAATGCTGGTGTTACCGCGTCTCTACGTTTACCATCTCCCCGTCCTCAATTCCCGGGATCATCACCACAGAGGGTTCCACGTGTAGAAAACGGTATTGCGGATCAGGCGCCATGGCTTTCATCGCTCATGAAGGTGAGATCTATCGTTTGCATGTTTACTGACAAGTGCTAATTTGACCTGGCGCAACGACGACGACGACGCATGTATGTACAGCAAGGAAAAAGTATCTTTCACAAACTGACTGTACATGTCGCCAGTGGGCTACCGAATGTATTCCTATGGTATTCGCACATTTCATATTCTCTCAACAATCTGTGGTCGCTGACCATGTGATAGGGTTGAAAATGATTTTGCTGACATGTTCTCTGCCTTGACACGCTCACTACTTGGTAGGTGATGCTCACCATCGTAGAATTCGAGGTTTCAAAGGCAAATATCTCAAAACCGACTAGTATCAAATTCCAATGAGGACTGTCAGCCTGAACCATGATGCTCGTGAAGCAGACCGCACACCTAGTTCAAACACGAATCTCTGGCATATAAAAGTCCAGCCGTTGTTCTTTCGTCTTCAGTTCCCCGTTCCGTATCTACCGTCTTCTCTGCCATATTTCCGCTCTACCGATGTCTACATCCAACCAGAACGTCATCCCACCAAGCGTCTCCATGCTTGCGGTGTGCGTCATGCGCCATGGCCTGCAGGCGCCTTCTCCTGACGACGTGGGCCAGCTGCTCGCGTCTGCGACCTCGATCGACATACAGGACGCTCCGTCCGCTCTCGGCTCAACAACCTCCTCTTCCGACGGCGACTCGACTGATGCAACCAAGGGTTACGATGTTTCCACCTTCGGCGTGGTGCAAGTCAAATCTGGTCTTCTTTGGTTGTGCCAGCTTGCCGTTGCTCTAGTTGCTCAGATCACTTCCATTGCTTCGGATGTTGTTTCGCTCAAGGACCGTGTCACCGCTGTCGAGAGTATTCCCGTCGTGGTCCATAACAAGGGTACCGAAGCTCTCATACGACAGGTCGGCGAGTTATGCGGACGAGTGGCGTCCCAGGAAAATCGGATCGCCGTTATGGAGACCTCCCACCGCGCGGAAGTGGACGAGTACAAGAAGACGATCCAGGAACTCACCACCAGAATCGACGACATGAAGGTCGATGACAAGAGTCGCGACGACGTTCTCGAGAAGCTTCACGACTCTGTGAAGCGTTCTGGGCATTTGATAGAGGATCAGGGCGCAAGGGTCGCTGTGGTAAAGGCCGACGTTGAACTCAAGATCTCTCTCCTGCAGAAGGAACTGGCAAGTGTTCGGGATGAACTAACTGCGATCAAGGCTGTAGCGCAGCCTATTATCGTCCCGTCTGCCGGTCGAGCTACGGGAGAGGCGCCAAAGGCGCAGGTTTCCATAGGTGTTGCTCAGCCAAAAGTTTCCGAGACTGCGCCAGAAGGTAGTTTTTCTTCTTCTCGTGTTGTTCGTCTGAGACGTAGCTGACGTGACATCCGCGTTCAGAGGTCAAGAAAATTTGTCCTCCCGCCTCTGTCATAGTACGAAGCCCATGCCAGGCTCCAGTCGTTCCCGACATAGCTACCACCCCGATTCCATGGGGTGGTCCATCATTTGCGCCTCCGATCCTAGGTATGTGCTGCGGTTGTTTCGACTGTATTTCACTGTTTGATCTGGCCCCGCGACTGTGCCATAGGCGAAACAGGAGAAACGGGGGTCAAAATTGCCAAGAAGCCTCTTACCACTCCCCTCACGAACGTAGTTCAGCTCGACGCTGACAAGGTATTTGCGACACCCATGATATCCAAATCCAAGACAATCATGGAACGTCTGATACCATCGAAGGGCAGAGGTAAGGAGAATAGGCCGTGTTACAGCTCGACGACGACGCTCCAGGGAGACAAGACGCCCAGGTCTGGTGCTAGTGCTAGACAGTGCCTGAGCGTCAGCAAAAAGCTCTTTTCGGCAAGCCCGAAGACCCAGCTAGTTTCTGGGTTAGCTTCAAAGATTTCTGCGCTGCCAAAGCCTCGCAAGTCGATGCTACCGGCATCGCGGAAATCGTTTCCTCCTAGTCTTGCTAAGCACGGTGTGGTTGCCGATGGCAGCGAATGGAACGGTGTGTAAATCGGTCTGCTGTGACTGTCGTCTACTTATTTCACTTCGCTCGATAAAAAGTCGAGACAGCTGATCGTCTACTCGGGGGGTCTGAGACCCAGACGAGTGAGCCAAAGACTGTCAATATTGCTGACATCGCCACACCTCGACCTTCCTTGGCATCCACATGCAAGTAACTTGATGTCCGTCTGGCGATCTTTTTTTGACAAGTGCTATTAGTATCAAGAGTAGCCGAGAAGGCTCCCACCACTGATTTGCCTACATCGTCTTCCTTGACAGCACTGGATGCTGTACGAGCAATGGAAGCAAACGGTGACATTCTTCCGACGCAAGTGCCAGCGCTCGACTGCTCGAGTGATATCGATGATCAAAGTTTTTCGGCCTACCACTTGGGTGCGTTGATCGTTCTTTCTTGATGCATCCCGTGTCTAATGAGATCGCAGAGGCGACTCAGAGTGCCAAGAATGAAAGCGTTCACGTTACTTCCAAGCAAAGGAGCGTGGATGTGAGATCTTCAAGAAGTCCCCTGAGACCCACATGTGAGTGATTCCGTTCCACGTCTTGCTTGAGCTGACAAGTGTTACTAGTGGCAATATCGGCTGGGAATGAAATGCTGCCTGCATCATCATCGCTAGACGCTCTCGAAGCGGCAGCACAAAGGTTCAAAGGCAACAGCATCCTGACTTTTATCCCAGTGCCCGGTGTGGATTTCACCACTTCGACGATGACGCCCACTTTCACGAGTCCGTCTATCCGGTTGCTTCCGCTGTGTTCTGTTCCATGACCACTGACATTTGATATTTGCAGGGGTGAGACCACCTTTCGAGCGCGAAAGCATCTGCGTACCTCCTGCGAAGTTCTCGGCTGCCAAACCCTCGCGACGGTTGTAGCCCGAGTTACCAGTCACTTTGGTAGATCTTCAGCAGCGCACGGTCTCGCTGTGAATGCGTTCAGCTCAGGGCCGACGCAGTCATGCGTCATCACGATGGTCATGCCATCTCAAATATTCAGTTAGCTTTCTTATTCTCCATGTCTGAGTGATTGTATTAGTAGTCCAGGGGAGACTGGTTGCAGCAAAAGGCTGTCGAACCCAGTGGCAATGGGGATATTGTGCTTCGCTGTGTGATCATATATCCTGAAAGTGAGCTGCTGGAACTCAAAGGATGCTCGATTAACTTACCAGCAAGGGACTGGTAACCACGTGACTGTACACTTTTGCTAGTGACTCTCGCTGTCCCTATTGGCCATGTTCCCTATCACCCGCTTCTTTTCCCTCTTCCTCCTCTTCCTCCTCCCCTTCACCACCGCCATCAAATTTGCCGTCCCACCTGCAAGAATTCCCATTGAAAAATGCATATGGAACACCGTCCACATGAATGCCCTCGTCATCGTCACTGCCAACGTCGGTCCTGGTGCCCACCAACGCATCGACATTGAAATCGTCGACTCGACGTTCGTACGAAACGTCTATCTCTCCAAAAAGGACATCAAGGGTGAGACACGCCTCGCAGTCACCGCCCACGCCGATACCGAGATTGGCGTGTGCTTCAAAAACCACCTGGCACCAGGTTCGTCGTCTCTCTGTCATGTTGCTGTGTGGGACGCGTGTTGAAACATGCTCGTGGCCTACGTTGCAGACATCAAGTTGGATGCGGTACGCAATTTGACACGCTCGATTGACCTCGACGTGGACATTGGTGCAGACGCTGTCGACTACAAGTGTGTCCTATTATGTTTCGTCCTGCATGGTCCCCTGCTTACTTGTCCTCCCAGTGCTATTGCCAACCAAGAGTCACTATCCGGAATTGAGATAGAAATGCGGAAACTGGAGGGACTCGTCAAAGAGATTGTGGACGAGCTAGACTATCTCAAGAAACGGGAAGAGAGATTCGCCAATACGAACCGTACATTCTACTCTTTCCACACGTGCACCGTTGCTGATGCCTCTTGTTGACCAGTCTCGACGAACCAACGTGTGCAAAACTTTGCATGGTTCACGCTCCTCTCCCTCGTGGGTCTGGGCGTATGGCAGATTTTCCACCTCCGTGCTTTCTTTAAACGCAAGTACCTTATTGACTGAATCGCCACACTTAATATCCTATCATGATTTACGTTTGTCATGCATGACGGTCCAAATCACAATTATCCCCAAAGACATCATGTTAGCTGGTCTCTAAACTACAGTACAATGCCAGGTAAAAACGATTAACTGTTGACTGATCGCTGCTGCAATGCATGTCCGTCGAGATTGTAAAGTCGAGGAGAAAGGCGGTACTCCTTGTCCATGACAGCGTAATAGTACATCTCCCAAGGAAAAAAAAAAGGGTCCGTACATCATGTTCCTTCACCGTTGGGCCAGGGTATGCGAATGACACCAATTTGATATTCTCCTACCCCCATTTGTCCCACAAAACTTGGTCTATCCATCACTTGACCAGACATGGCAGATGGCTGAAATGGCATGGCGATCATGACAGCGACTTGGATAGCCTCCGGAGGCGGTCGTCGTACAGGAGGTGGTTTTGTCGAAAGCTCGCATCGTGGATGCCGCGGAAACATGTGCGCCCGCAACAACTCGGCGACCCCGTGTGCCACTGAACCCTCGGCGACCTCTTCTCGCGGCGTGCGCGATGCGGACGCTGTCGACGCGTCCGTGCGTGGTTTCCGTCGAGCCATATCCTTGGCCAGTGTTGACCGCGACCAAAGCAGCGCGGTAGAGATGGGCTACATCGAACAAAGAAAGAGATTGGTTCCCGGTCACGCAGGTGCATGACGAGACGGACCTGTACACCCTCCCACTTGCCTGATGCGAGGTGGACTGCCAATGCCGTCGGGGATGTCCATCGCTCCTGAAAGGTGGGCCGTACAAGCCGCCGTCGTGCGCGCTTGCGTACGGTGAATGGGTTCCCCTCCATGTCCTGGAGTTGTACGTCCCAGGCGGTCCCGATGAGTCGGAACCGTCGCCACGAGCCAAGGCCACAGCCGATGAAGAGGAGGAGGAGGATGACAAAGGTGATGATGAAACCAAAAAAGTAGTTGCTACTCGTTACGGACGAGGATGGCGGTGGTGGTGGTGGTGGTGGTGGTGGTGGTGGACTGCCCGTCGGAGGCGGTGGTGGTGGGCTACCTGGCGGTGGTGGCGGCGGGGGAGGGGGCGGGGGTGAGGAGGAGGACATGTCGAAAAAATGTACTTGACGCCCAGTTATCAAGTAGTCGCGCCCGATATCAGTCCAGACTATTTTATGGCGACGTGTTTCAGAGCGACGGAGACTGAGACGTATGTAACCAGGGCTTGTGTTTTGAGAGACGCGGTCCTACCGCATGATCGTCGCCGAACAACGTCAAGTTGTGGGCGAGTACAGTCCATAACATTTATCCATGCATAAATAAATGAACAAACCCCTCCAGCATCTATCTCCATCTGCTACGTGTGTCCTACGGAGGGCACCCCCCGCGACTGGCTAAATCGCCGCACAAACCGTTGCCAGACACTCGGTCTGCGCTCCCTCGTTTGCGGTCTCGTCGACCTCATTCGCACCGCGTCATACCCATACTCGTGTTCGTACTGAGGACGCAGGTCAGGTCGGTCTGCAGGTCCATAGTCCAGGTGGCCGCCGTAACGCTCGTCCGCCGTCCTCTTATCCCCATTGGCCTGCGGTCCCCGTGGCATCAATGTCTCAGGACCGTACGACGACAAAATGTCGTGTCCAGGTCTCTGAGGACCGATCGCCATACCCGGATGTACCTGACACCCTGCATCCGCGAGGCGCGGTGGAACTGTATGGACTGGATCGTGATAACGTGGTGAGATGATTGGAGATGTGTGTGTGTTGAGGTTCAGTCCCGTGGCGGGACCAGACACCGTCATCGACGTCGCGGAAAGTGCTCGACTATGCCCGATCGCCCGTGTAGGTGACGCCCGCCTGATCTGTGGAGATGGCGCGCGTGGTGAAGATGGGGAAAGCAATAGAGACGGCTGGGGTGGCTCCATCAGTGCCATATCCACCGGTGGCATGTCGGGCGAAGACACCATGCGATCAGGCGTAGAGGGCCAGTACATGTCTTGCGGTGGGAGAACCCAGTCTTTGTGAGGAAAGATCACCCCCGGTGGGGGTACGATGGGTGCGTGCGCGGGAGCAAAGTTGCTTCGTTTTGCTGGCGGGAGACATGTGTCTCGTTGAGAACGGGCTACCGTCACTAGTGGGTACTTTTGGTGCTGTGGTTGTGATTGTGGCGCTAGAAAGTCGGCACGAGGACGAGTGTCGGCGCGAGGGGGGCCGCGCAACTGAAAGCCAGGATCATCGAAAGAGCCTGAAGGATACGAGTCGTAGGACACGCTGCGACCTAGGCTCTCACAGTCATCGCTGTCGTACACCGACGCGACCTCCCAATCATCGTAGTAGTTTTGTCGAAAAACGGGGATGGTCATAGATGACACACGCTGCAGTCTGAGGGGTGCGGAGAGAAAGAGGACGAATATACCGGCGACAAGAGTGACACGCCTTTGAGGCTACTCAGCCATCCGCCATTCCTGTTTGCAGGGTCCCGGAGTATCTTATTCAGATACAGCAAGGGTCGAGGCATGCCTTGTGGAAACGCCACGACGATCCGCCGTGGATATAATGAATGATAGCGCGGACGCGATGATCGGTGCGAGGGTGCACTTCACGGCCGTGATGAAGACTAGATGATCAGGATACGATGGCTGACCTGCTCGTCAATCCCCCGAGTCCAAAGGACGAGCATAAAGGGCAAGAAATCCACTGACCAGGTCGAAAGCAAAGAAATGGGTGGGTGACAATGTCACATTCCTGTAGTCATTCAACCTGGGCCCTAATTAGATGATAGATGCAAATATTGATAATGACGTTGATTTAGCTTCGCGTTGGAGTGATGGATCCCTAGAATGGCAAGGCAATGCGGCAGCCGTGCCGCGCAAAGAACCTTCCATGACACCGATTCCTGTGTTCATGAGACTGGCCTTTCATACCTCTGGTCACTGCCCTCTGTGATCGTTATAAAATTGGCACCAACAGTGGTCGCAACAGGGGATAAACCGAACATTCGATTTGCCGAGTCTTCTGATGCATGTAAATTTGTGTGTGATACCAGTTCGTTACTCACGCAAACAGGCCTAGGCCCACGTCCTTCCGACGTTCCTTCCAGCTTCCACACAATCACCTACGCTAACGCCTCCCACACCCGCACCCACAATTTCCATACGACCGTTCCATGGTTCAGATGCGAGTACGCTCTTCAATTCATCCACTCGCTGTAGATGATCGACGGCGTACAAGGGTATACATCTCGCATTAGAGTGAACTTTGACGTGGAGGGGTGACGGGAGGGGTCGTCCAAGTTGCTCCGAGAGCTCAGAAAGAAGGGCCGGAACATCGACTTCTGGAGGGGAGATCGAACCGGATATGTATGGACCGCCCAACATCACGGTCATCTTGACGATGCCTGGAGTGTCTTGTGCTGCAGTCGAGCACGAGTCAAAGACACATCCGAGAATCCCCGAGCCTGAAGAGGTAGCATAACCGTCTTCTGGACGGGGTACGAGATAGCCAAACCCATCTGGGTGAAGTGGAGGCGAAGAAGATGGGTGTTGGTGAAACACGATGGTGACAACGGTCACGGAAGAGTAAGTGTTGGTTGTAAGATGAGGTAATGGCGCCGTTGGCGAGAGTATCGCTCGTAATTCAGGAAGCGGAAGGGCAGAAACAACATGTGTTGGGAAGAGGGTTTCCTGTGACGACGTCGTTATCTAAGGAGGAGTTAGACGGTACTGTACAGCGCCGAGGGATATAAGCACCTCGAAACGGTCGTTCCTTGGGTTGAGGTGAAGCCCCGTCACTTTTACTCCACTGTACATCTGTACATTTGGTTGTTTGCGCAGATAATCCACAAGGGCGTTCACAAGTGTGCCTACGCCATCGTGGAACGTGAAGACGGAGATGCCGCGCATCTTGTCCCGCAAATCTCCCAATTCATAATCCGCCTGTGTGGAAGTGGAGGTGGGTGCACGCAGGAAACCAAGCAGTACAGACCCGTTTCCGCGCTCTTCGGCATCCCACATGGAAGGAAAGGCAGAGCGCAGACTGAGCTTGCGAGCATCCGCAGCATAAATACCATGAATGAGTGCGCTTCCAAACACGCGTGCAAACTCTGCACCGAATCTTCTGGTAAAGAAATCTTCCACCGATTCGTCTTCAATACCTGGGCGTCTATTTTTCTGCTTGAATGGCTCCCAAAGAACAGCGGAGAGGAGTATACGCCCTAGGTGAGCGTTTGACGCCCACAACGAACTGAGGAGTTCTAGAGGCGACGATGGGATGCGTTGGATTCCCTGCGACCCAGTACACAAGAAACGGTTCTTGGCTGCCACAGAGCTCTTGGGCACGGTGAGGATCGATGGCGCTAGGTCCAGGAGGTGAATCTAATCTTCGCGGTGATGGTCAAACGACATTGCCGAGTGAGATGTAAACGACGCACCAGCTCAAGAACGCCGAACGCGTTTGGACGCAACGTTCGTGGACCTGCTTCAAGGACGACCTCTGCCTCCTCAAGACCTTCCACGGTCAACTTGACCCTCTCTGACTGTGCCCAACCGCCAAAACGAGGGTCTTTGTTGATGACCACAATGCGCGCGGTTGGGAAACGTCTAGAGAGATGAAATGCAGCAGACAGGCCAGTCAGACCCCCACCAAGGACTGCCACTTGCAATGTCATGGCGTTGACTTGATCGACATTTGGGTGGTATGTCCTTGATGGCCTTGGTAGCTAAAAAAGGAAATATGTTCTCACCACGTATCGAACACGTCGCTCTCAGTTCGTGTCTGTCCTGAGCCTCCTCCTCGTTCCCCGTCGCACAATGGCACAGAAAAAATCGGAGAAAGGGCACCCATTTGAGCCATCTGTACCGGCTACAGGCTCACGCAGGGGTAGTTCTGCCTCGCCAGAAAAGCCGCCCGGTCCTCTCAGTATCCCCGTCTCCCCGGAGGAACGTGACACTATCAAGGTCAACAATGCGAGCCAAACCGACCTCAAGAACGCATGTGATGATGCTCTGAAGCGGGTATGTACTGCTACTTATCTCGAACAGAACCCCCATTTCATCCGCAGCACAGTATTTGTCGCGTCCGAACTTATTCAAGCAGATACACCTCCACACGGACGTGCGTCTCACACTTGGCTGGGCAGGCGTCATCGTAGCTGCTGCCACTGGTCTCTATGGCTGGAAAGTTGAATTCGAGCAGTCCAAGCCTGCAGTGTGGGCTGGTTTCATTGCGCACGTGTCTATCAAAGGACCCTTCATCTCGCCCCTGACCCCCCTTGTCTAGTTATGCCTTTTTAACTACCCTTCAAGCATTCTATGCATATTTCGTGGAAGGCGATATCGTGTTCGTGGGGAGGCGCAAGACGTTCTCCAAGCGAATAATCACTGAGCGCATCACAATCTCCTCGCGCTCCATCCCCGTCTGTGTGCCACCGTCTCAGTCACCACCTCCAAACGTCCCTTCCTACTCTGTGACTATCAACTATGTACAGTCCACATCAGGTGGCAAGTCGCTGCTCGCCAAGAATCGTGCTCATGGCTCCAAGGAGTACGGTGCATTCTTTGATGAAAAGGGTGTCATGGTTCAAGAGGTGTTCGAATCGTGGGTAGGCGAGCTTGTGGAGGGCACCATGGAGGGTAAAGCTGCTTAGATTTGGATGTGGATGGCTCTATGGTATACACTATTGTAGGATGCACAAGGATATCTTGGATGCCATAGTGTCTCGGATTCGTAAATTAATTTCATGCGTTCCGACTCGCTTCGAGAAAGGACAAATGCTTGTGACAAGTACATAAATTTGCACACACATTAGAACTGGACAAGTAACGGTACCAAACGATAAGAGTACACTATCAGAACAATGTTACACTTCTTGACTATCAAGACTTTGCTTCTTGGATTTGGCTGGAAGAAGCTAAGAACGTGGTGAGCAAAGAGCAAAAGACAGCAAGACAGGACCTACTGCGGGATTGATAAATGGCACGACACCACCCTCCGAGATGATGACATTGCCAAGCAGTTTGCTCAGCCTAAAAAAGGAAGTCAGTAGTCGGGACTGATAAACAAACATCGACTCACTCTTCATCATTGCGGATAGCCAACTGAAGATGTCGCGGATTGATGCGACGTTTCTTGTTATCGCGGGCAGCGTTGCCGGCGAGTTCAAGGATTTCTGCAGCAAGATACTCGAGCACAGCCGCGAGATAGACTGGGATGGCGAGTCAGAACATGAAGCGCGAGAAAGAGACAAAAGCGACCTGGAGCACCAGAACCAACGCGACGACCAAGAACAGATTTTCTCAACAGACGGTGGATACGACTGACAGGGAACTGAAGCCCTGCCCTGTGAGAGCGAGACACGCCCGAGGCGCCCTTCACTCTACCAACGTGCTTTCCACCTGTGCTGGTGGTTTTCCCGCCTTTTGTACTGGCTTTTCCACCCTTTGCACTGGTTTTTGAGGGCATGTTGACGGGGATGGTTAAGGCGTGTTCCTGCGCGTCGACGCGCCTTTTATACCCAAGCCACGCGTCACGACGCGTCGTGACGCGACAAGGCCAAACAAACATAAACATTACGTGACAGGTATATTAGGGGCCGTACTCCGCTCTGGTTCATGTCATCGACACCCATTATCGCTGCAGAGTATACCGAGACTATCGTTGTAATGGCCCCAAAACCCGCCTCTACTACGGGTGGTAAAGCACCTGCCTCTGGAACCGCGTCCAAACAGCCCGCAAAAACTGTGGAGGGCGCAAAGGGCGCGAAGAAGACTGCAAAGACCGCCGCACCACCAGCAGCCGGCGAGGAGAAGAAGAAGCGGCGAAAACTTCGCAAGGAAACGTATTCATCGTATATCTACAAGGGTACGCCCCATGTTGCTTTGAAGTCGCAAGTACCTGATCGCAATCTCAGTTCTCAAGCAGGTCCATCCCGATACTGGTATCTCGAACAAGGCCATGGCCATCTTGAACTCTTTTGTAAATGATATCTTTGAACGCATCGCCACAGAAGCATCTAGTAAGTTTGCTTATATCCCTCGGTGGTTGTGATTCATGAACTTCGCAGAGCTCGCTGCCTACTCGAAAAAGTCAACTATCTCTTCCCGTGAGATTCAGACCGCCGTGCGTCTGATCCTTCCGGGTGAGCTGGCGAAGCACGCAATCTCGGAAGGTACCAAGTCTGTGACCAAAGTAGGTGGCCCTCCATAGCTTAGTATACTCGTTTGCTCAAGGGTGTTTCAGTTCTCGAGCTCGGCCGCAAAGTAACACACTCGCCGCCTTTACTTGTATCGTTAGCCAGCGTTTTTGGGTCTCTGGGAATGTACCGTGATAATTATTCATCACTTATGTTCGGTATTTATTTAATGATTACTAGTCTTTTGGACAAGCCATGGCTGATCGTCTACTATGCGTTTGACCACAACCTACAAATCGGACTCCCCGAGTTGCCAAATCGACGAATACGCAACACCCGTGCTCAAAGGCTCCCTCCGTGTTGGACGTTCGTCGGGCTGATCAAATCCAACGTCTGATTATTGTGTTCATGCTGCAACCCTAGGATGAAGCTTTGGCGTCTCCAGGCACAGTCCTTTCGCGCTCGGTCGGTTCATGTGCATGAGCACGCATCAGCGTATGAGTTCATCTGGTCATCGGGAAGACGTGACCTCGGTTCTCGCTCCGTCAATTTGATGCCGACCGTACGAGAAATCAAAGAACGCGCTCTACCGTAATCATCAGGCCAGTCTTGATGGTGCGTAGCCATCTGTTTTCCCATCTGTTTTCTTCAATCATCATTAAAACAGCACTCGCTCTCACGGCTGAGTATTCAAACAGCTGGCGGTCACCTTTTGGCAGCTGTTGAGCGGTACCATCCGTGGTTGTGAGCATGGCTGCAGAACGGGAGTAACAGGGGATCATCCTTGTCAACATGTCGGTTTATCTCCGTTCGCCCCAGAATGACCACACCTGTCTGATCCGGGAAAGGGGAGACGAGGCACTCGTGGAGGATGGATCAGTCTGCCCGACGTTCTCCGAAAGTTGACCGTCGAGCGCGTATGGTCCGTTTGCTTGATACGGATGTCAGTATCAATTCTTCATGGGTGATCTCACACAGGAATCGCGCATCAACCTGGTCCTTCTCGTTCCGAAGCACAACTCTTCGAGGTGTGTGCTGGTGGGCCTTTTGCAGATGGAAATGTCTGTGCTCAGGGATTTCGGCCCACTCTTTGTGAGTGCTATTCCGGTCGGGCGGGCGCATTGCACATTTGCGACGAAGACACTATAACTCTCACCTGGTACATGCCTCCCACCGGTGAGTCCTCCGGGTCTGTGTGCATTGCTGTGCTTGAGAACACTCCCTTGCACTGCACTCCTGCGATAGACTCCCCTTCGACGGTAGTAGGCCGGTATGAGAGAAGCGAGCGCAACCGAGTCTACCATTCAAATTTCGGTTCGCCAACGCGGATTGCTGTCGGTCATCCATACCCGGGCGGTTTAGTCTTTATCCAGGCAGAATACCGGATCCCATGTGGATTCGTACAGTGCATAGCTATGCACCAGAGCCCATGCGTCAGCATCAGTTTCACGGCCATGAAGAGCAAGATCTATACAACACACCTCGAGGACTCACTGTTCTTGGGGAATGCTCCTAGAGGGCGGGCGATGGGGGTCAACACGGACGAACCACAGTGTGTGCTCGGATTTTGAATTTGTATCTGGGCTGTTCCCCTCTCAACGACCAGGAACAACTCGGCGTTGCACGGTAATCCCCTTGGTAGCGCTGATTCCGACGCCTCAATCATTCACGATACGTACGTTGCATCGCTTTACAGTCCCGGTCTTCACATTGCGCGATGGAGAGTGCGACCATGAACATGTAAATTTTGAAAATGTGTTATGCTTGGCTGGTAAAAATTTACAGGATACCCATCCTTGTCGTCTGCATGCCGGTTCAAAATACCTTGGTCAGGTAGGATTGGACAACCCCGGCGACCAACACTGCACGCGACCACGCCGGAACAAGGATAACAGGTCAGCATTGCAGTGTAGCAATCAGTACATGATTCAGCCAATCGCCAGGTACGAGCTCGGCGAGGAACGGTACGGCAACAAGAACTTGCAGACCACCTTGGCTCCGTCTATGATTGATAAAAATGGAACACGGCTCCATGTTTTTATGAATGTACTTACAATCAAGGGAAATTTTCATCGCGTTTGAGACACCAACCAACAAGGTTTTTGCCGCGGTGCACTGCACTGTCACCATCATCCCACCTTCTCCGCGCACCGGTGCCAGGAGCATGGCCCATAAAAAAGACCAATTTGATACCCACTGCTTCCTCCCTGTTACAACACACTCACATAACAGCCAGGGATACGTCCCGCCTAATTGGATACCCGCTATCTGGACTATTATTGCCTATCACAAAAATCGGGACATTGCTTTATATTCCCAGTCGACGAGACTATAAACTCACCTTTTCTTGCTCATCATCCTTTCCATCTCTACCATGCTAAACGTACTCGCCCCTTCCCCATTCATCCATCCCCGTCGACCCTCGCGCACGTCGATTTCAGATGGTGCAAAGCCATTGTCGACTCGACTCGAAATACCAGCCTTCACTGCCACCACGGGTAAATCACGGACTCTTCTTCCGGCCGAGCTCCACCTCGAAATCATAGATATTGTTGCTGGTCGTGTGCCATGGACACCGAGTAGGGACGATCCCTACGACCCCGCGGACCTTGACACACTCTGCAACTGTGCACTCGTTTGCAAACTCTGGTTGAATACGGCGAGGATCGGGATCTGGGCGGGCGTACGGCTGAGTGGTCGGAAGAAGAGCTTGGCGTTTGTACGATTATTACGAGCCTATGCGCGCGAGTCCAGTGACGCACCATCGTGGATGATACCAAGCTTTGGACGCTACGTCTCACATTTATCCATCCGGGAAACGCGCGGGAACGCCTGGGATCCAAAGTGGCTCGACGACGCACTCCAATATCTGGGGACACATCTTCGCCGGGTTCAAAGCCTTGAGATGGAACATGTCACTTGGGAGTACCTCTCTTCCCGATCGCGCACGGCTTGCCTGGACGCATTCAAACAGGCCAAGAAACTAACATTGCGTGGATTCGTCTTCCACACGACAAGAGACATGTACGACTTCCTCGGAGAGCTCTCAGAGTTGGAAGTGCTCACTCTGGATGGGGTGCACTGTACAAAAAGAAACACGCCGGCATGGTCTTTTGATTCCGAGGTGGATGGAGAGGGTTCGATCAAGCTGCCCCCGAGGGGGCTGAAGGAGGTGGGATTTAGGAGTGTTCCCGTGGAGCACGTCTTGGGTTGGATCATGGCAGGTTCCAATTACCATCGCAAGATGGGAAACCCCGGGTGCGGAATTACGAGTGTCAGAATGGGAGGTGTGGGTGTGTCAGAGGCAAACATCGTCGGGAGGTTTCTCAGAGGCGCAGGGGATAGTCTGAGAAAGGTGCACATCGGATTTGAGACTGATTTCTTTGAGAGGGGAGGTGAGTGTCCGATAATAATCGCTATTGGACCAACTGACGATTGTGTAGATGCGCTGGTGAGGGAGATGGAACTCGCAGCGAATACGAGTCTGGAAGAGTTCCACATCTTTGGGCTCGTCGTCCCATCGCCACCACCCGTTGACCCGTTTGAGCAGGAAACACCACGACAAAGGGCGCTTGAAGCCCTCACATTTCTGCTGTCGCAAATCCGGTCGCGGATGCGTGTGCTGTCGCTGGCGTTGTATCCAGCAGATCTGCGGGCGATGCTGGCAATTGACTTTGAAGGACTGACGCGGGTATTTGAGAAATGTGTGTGGACATACGTAGACGAAGTGCGGGTCGTTATCTCGAACAAGGGCGATTTTGGGCTTGGAAATGTCGTCCGCGAGCGGTTACGAGTGTTGCAAGAGCGCGGTGTGTTGAAGGTCAACGTTGGGTTCGACGAGCGAGAAGTGTTGTAGTAGTAGACAGCCTAATAGATTTCTCACCCTCCTTCTCTTCCAACCATGGCTGATGCAGGTAACGACACACAACTTTTCCTACACACCTCCTTGACATTCTACAAGGATTCTTCAAGGGAACGTCTGCAGACCAGGACAGACGGTTCTCTGACAAGGAACTCAAGCTACTCAAGTCACTCAAATTCCCTGCAGAATTTGACAAAAAAGTTGTTTGTTTTCACTCCACCAGCCTACACATCACCCTCATTGATTTCAAAAGGTGGACATGAAAAAAGTTAATTTACAGGTTATCAAACCATGGATCGCTAAAAAGGTCACAGAGCTCGTCGGTTTCGAAGACGAAGTCGTCGTTGAGTACGCCATGGGACTCCTCGAGGACCCAAATCATACCGTGAGCATCATGTACTCGTGATTGTCTGTGTCTTATTCATGGTCACGTACAGACACCCGACCCAAAGAAAATGCAAATCAACCTGACTGGCTTTCTTACGTCCTCTACTCCTGCCTTCATGTCCGCACTCTGGTCTCTCTTGCTAGAGGCACAAGACTCTCCCGCTGGTGTCCCAAAGACATTTGTGGAAGAAAAAAAGGAAGAGATGCGCAAGGCAAGGGATAGCGACCAACGCGCATTTGGTGAAAGAGATCGCAGGGCTAGGCTCGACGAAATCAGAGAAAATGAACGAGGTGAGCGTACTACTAGAGGTCGAGGTAGGGGCAGAGGCCGTGGCCGTGGTGGGTACGAAGGTGGTGGCAGAGGTCGAGACAATGGTTGGGGTGGCCGTGGTGGTGGGGTATGTCTTCCCTATGCTCAACGCATGGCCGTATTAACGTCACGTCTCATAGCGTCAAGGTCGTCGATTCTCGCGCTCTCCACCACCGCAGCGTCGTCGCTCTCCATCCGCGTCACCTTTTGATGCGCGCAGCTCTCGCTCGCCTCCACCACCCTCGCATCGGCGTTCCCGCACACCCACCGGACAGGCATCGCGGACACCACCTAGGTACATCTCGCCACCTGCGCGCCGCTCTCGCTCTCCTCCCAAGCGATCACGTCGTCGGTTCAGTCGGTCGCCGTCTCCTCGAAGGCGCTACCGATCTCCCACCATAACACCCTCTAGAGGTGGTTCTCGATCTCGCTCAAGGTCTCCTCCCCCCACTCGAAGGCGAAGGCGCTCCCCTTCTCGCTCTCGTTCTCCCCCGAGAAGATACAAGGAGAGACGACGTGACAGTCGGAGCCCTCCGCCACGTAGGCGTCGTTTTTCCCGCTCTCCGACACCACCTTCGAGTCGCTCACCGTCGCACTCACCTCGGCACACACGTCGCCGAAGCCCAAGTCCTAGGGGTGGCCGCAAAGGTGGGCGCATCAGTTCATCCCGCTCTCGTACCCCACCACCGCGCCGTCGGGATTCCAGGGAACGCAATCGAGCTGCAGAGGGGTTCCGTCGGGTTGAAAGAAGTTTATCTCCTGTTGCGATGGACGTTGACAAGTCTGAAACACGCTCCAGGACGCTTGATTCCGACCTCCCCCAGAATTCACGGGGGGAACTGAAGATCAAAGGACAGGCAAGTGTTCACAGGTCGAGATGGGATGATGATGAACAGGTTGGTGGTTCAGTTACTGTTTGTATTCCTTTGCTAACTCTTGTCTTCATGGAGTAGGGAAAGAGTGCCAAGGGCGACGACGTCGCTGCAAGCCAAGAGTTGGAAAGACGCGAAAATGAATTAAAGGAACGAGCCCTAAGGAACAAGGTGATCAGGACGAGAAAGGGCAGCGGAGGTGCTGGTGCGATTTCGGGTTGATTCAGCCACATGTAACGTGGGCGGTATACTTGTGTTTTTCCACTCTTCCATGCTGCCACTGATCGCTACGTATTACCTCGCTTTTCGAGGTACTAGGACTAGTTGAAAGAAAGGCGCCTTCTCTCCTGGCCGGCGAGTACTTTTGATATGTTTTTCTGTTCCGTCTTTTCGTTACCGTATGCTCAAGTGTATACGTGGTTTTAGCTGTTCCGATGCCTTTACCCGTGCTTGTCGATTACTGCCTTTCCAATATACGTTATAATTTGTGACTATTGCACGCCTTTCGAACTCGGACTGACATGGTATGACCGTAGAAACCCGGGTCTTGTGTTTCTTGCCGCCACCTCTTCAAGATGTTTGCAGCAATGTAACCGAGCCAGTGGCTTGATGATGCACAGACGGGCCAACTCTTTGGTTGTGTCACCTCGGTTGGAAATGCCCCGCATAGTCAAGGCCGATGTCAATGTCCTTGGCGAGTTTCATCAATGCGATCGACGTCGGGCGAGGACCCCCCTGCACCCTCGGAAACGACCGGTTCAGTTGATCAGTCAGTACAAGATGGAACGTGCCCCGAGATCTCCGAATTTCTAGAACTCTTGCATTTCTAGTCAACCGACTCGATACGGTAGGTTGTGTGTTGTCTACATTGACAGATGACTTCGGCTGATGGATCGTTCAGGTACTATCTCTCATCGATAGAGATTCTGTGTATGCTCATCTAGTCTTTCTACCTGCGGTATCGAGGATGGTTTGTTTCCGAGTGTTCGGTTACAGTATGGGCTCGAGCCACAAGACGAGGAAAGGGTCGGATAAGGCAAACAAAAAGGCTCTCGCCTTGGCACGCTCGCCTATCATTCTGCACATGTGGTGTCGAGCAAGATCTGGTTCAGAAAAAGGTCAACTTTCCTTCCCGTTACACAAGATCCAGGCCATACCCTCGGCCCGATTCCCATGACGTGGATAATCGGTCGCAAACGGTCAGCCGTTGACATCGACACATTCAATTTTAATTGTCCATATCCGAGTTTTCATGTGTATTTTCATCGTCTCCTTGTCCTTTGAGTGCTCCAACGATACCCGCACTGGCTTTTCCCCGCCAGCGCCTCACTTTGCGACATAAAAGCACCTCGATATCGTCCATGCTCCGACACCCATTCAGTGCAAGTCGGAATTTCGAGTACCACGGCCGACGCGCACTATCATATCATATCGTGTCATGCCTGAGCACATGGCGACTAGAGCGTACACGTACCACTGAAACTCGATGATGTAGCGTACATGTGCTTGCATGGTCTTGAGCGCAGCGACGCCCTCTAGCCGTCTACACATCTCGAGATACTCCAGGGCCATCCATACGGGATCACGGACCGCCTCGCCTGCAAACAAACTGTCGCACATCACGCGTCAACGAGGTCGTCATCCACAACCGAACCGAACCGCACCACGGATTCCCCAACAGGCTCTCCGCGACCATGACCCCGTCCGCGTGGGTGTAGGCCAGATTGTGCTCCACGTCCGAAAACGTCTGTACGTTTCCGTTGCTGATAACGGGGATCGAGAGTGCCCCTTTGAGCTCGCGTATCGCGTCGAGATCGGCTGCCCCTTGGCGTCGTCGTCTGGCAGAGACGTGGCGTGCGTGCAGCGTGACCCAGGATGCCCCGGCATGTTCGAGCAGACGACCAAAATCAGCCGTCTTGGCTGACGGGCAGAGGCGGATCTTTGCGGACGTCGGGACGGTGAGCGAGTGTGCCATCGAAGAGACGATCGCCTCCGCCAACGGCCAGTCCTTTTTCGTGAGCAGATACCCTCCAAAGTGACCTTGACGCGCGTGTTCTTGGGGACACCCAAGGTTCAGATCTGAGAGGTCCTGCAAACGAGGTCGAGTTGTGGTTGGGTCACATACCTACGCCATCACAGCAAGACTGGACGCGCCGTGCTGCGCTCACAATCACCTCTGGGTCGTTCCCGCAGAGTTGTACCACCACAGGACGTGCATATTCATCCCAGTCAGGATGTGTGGACTGCAGATCTCGAAGGTGGTAGTCAAGATAATCAACGTCGTTGAGGAGTCTGTTGGCATCGATCATCTGAGTGTATGTCAACGTCGCGCCATACCGCCGGGTGAGCAAGCGGAAGGGCGCGTCGCTCTGATTGACCATCGGGGCCGTGACAAAGGTCAGGTCGGGAGTCATCTCAGTCGTTCTTGAAAGTTGGAGACGGTGAATACATTAGCTGATTACTTAAAACACTTGATGGTACATGTCTTTGAAATCAAGAAAAAACAACGCATGGGTCGGATGTACGAAAAAAAAAAAAAAAAAAGAACTCGAAGGTATACATAAACCGACCGTAACGATCTAGCAATGTGTGGATATCAACAAATGGTAACAAGAAGCGGATTATTCAGTGGCCCAGATATCGATGTCTATGTGTGCGGTAAGCCAACGACAATGGAAGACAGACAGCCGAAAAACTTGAAACAGAAAACGCGAGACACCCCTCCCAACACCTCACCCTGGAACAAAACACATTACCCTGATCATTCTTATGCTTCCTTCGCTCCCTTGCTCGTCGCCGTGCTCACTTCAGGGTCCGATTCCCGATGTAACAATCCGTTTCGTTTCGGCAATCCACCTTCACACTGAGCCGAACTCGACCGTTTTATGACCTGCGGGGGACTCGCTTTACGATGACTCTCCTGCGGACTTTTCTTGGAGGGATCGGGTGACGTGACTCGAGACACACCCGGAGGTGAGCTCCCCGGAGAGTTCTCAGACGTCCCTCTATCGCATCCATACCCTTGACGCGCATTATAACCACTCAACACGCAGGGTCCAGGTGCAGGCCCATGGCCTTCTTTGAAAATGTCGTTTGCGATATTTGACACCGGTGGGAAGTAACCCGTATCTCCGCTGGGTTGGGTGACGGGTGGGAAGTATCCCTCGACAACATGTGGGCGCTCGTCGAGTCCATTTGCAGCATGTACCGGTGCCCCAACTGCCGGATTCATCCAGGGTGCATGTGACCATAACGCGCCAGGAGTCATCGTCACCCCAGGGGTCAATGCAACGCCAGGTGTCATCGGTACTGGAACGCCGGGTATAGGCACAGACGCTCCAGGAGTCACGATTCCCGGGGACAGCGGTACCATGACTCCAGGCGACAGCGGGATACCAGGCGAGAACATGTGGGGATGCATCTGCGTGTATTGCATCCGTTGTTGGGGCGGATTAGAAGATGGCGCGTAATACGGAGGCTGGGGCACTTGAACAGCTGACTCCCATTTTGGGGGGTTAGCATGACCACCCTCATGCTGTGAAGCACCCTGGGTCTGCTCCTCATCCCTGTCCTCACATGTGTGTTCGTTTTGGGTTGAGACCGGTGCCTGCGGAGGTAGAAACGTGAAAGGTGGCATACTGGGGGTAATTGGCGGTAGTCCGTGCGGAGTGATCACACCATAGTGCACAGGAACCGCATGATGGGAATATGTACCATACTGCGGGTGGCTAGGGTGATGCAACGGACTATGCATAGCAGGGTGGTGTAGGGGACTACCCAACGGATGATGAAGGGGGGACCCCATCGGGTGTGGGTGAATCGGACTGAGCGGATACCCTGGGTGATAGACAGGGCTTTGGGGATGCGCATGCGGAGAGAAAACCACACCTGGAGGAAGGGTGAACGTAGTGGGCGGCGGAAGTGAAATCGGACCCGGGTGTCGATGAGAAGACGAGTGTGTGGGCCTTTTGCCATGACCATCAGGTCCCGCCGGCGACGAAGCCTGTGATCGTTGCTCCACGGATGGCGGCGACGGCTTCCTCTTCTCTTCCGCTTGTCTGTTCTGGTTTCTGTTAGCACGGCGTATCCCAAGTCCACCGAGCGGAGTCATGACGTGGTCGACAGTTCCGTTAGTTTTTCCCGTGAGCTGTTCTTTGCGAAAGTGGGGCTTTGACGAACCCCAGGCCATTATGGGTGCAGCCGATGCATCAGCACCCGATTTAGTTGACGCAGACGCCTCAGAAGTCTCCTCGGACGATCTTCTTTGAGTACTTGGATGACTTGGAGATGCTTTGCTCTCCGGAGAGCCAACCCTTGAGCGCCCAGACCAGTTGTTGCCAACGCCACCGTTGTTGAGTAAAGGGGGCGAGGCAGTTTTTGACACCAATTCTGTAGAGACCGGAAGCATTCCTCCCTTGGAAGGGAGCAAGTTGAGGGGCATGGCAGCGGGAGCAAGAGGAAGCTTCGGATCTCCTAATGCCGACATCTGAAGAGACGCTGGAGGTGTCGCGTCATCTTCCGGGATTGCAAGAGCAGTAGGGTTTTGGGACGACGTGCCGAGGCCAGGGTGTTGCAACGCAACCAGACTCATGGGAGGTTGTGAACTGCTCGAGCAAAATGGAAGCCGTTCAGGACCAGCACCAAGCGAAAGTCGTTCAGAAACACCGACACCAAACGAGGGGTTTTCAGCGTTGGCAGCACCAAAGGATGGTCTCGCAGAACCCGAAATGTTTGCTCGTTGTGGCCCTAAAGTAAGGTTCACTCCATCGTTGAGTACGTCTCCTCTTGATGATGCACTTAAATTTGGCCTGCGGGAACAAGACGAAGAGAAACTCGATGTTTGAGAGGAACCGGCACTCAAGCTTGTCCGAGGGGAGCCAAAACTTGTGCCAAGTGACGTGAACGAATCAGGCGTAAGTTTGATGTCATTGAGATCCGTGACCAACGTCAAGTCCGTGGCAGAGCCGAAATTATGCGAAGAGGAACCGCTGGATGATAGTTTTGAAGATATTGGCAGTGGTGATCCCGTGAGGGAGTGTGGTTGGGATAGGGAAGCGGTGGAAGGGGCGATGGGTTGTGGAATTGATGTACCCAGAGACCCACTGAGCGGACCTTGTGACTGCAGTAAAGCAGGTGACTGGACATGCGAGGGAGACTGAGACAGAACAGTAGGTGGCGTCAATGAAGGTGATTTGAATGAAGTACTGCGTGGTCGTGCGAGGAGAGCGTCCAAATGAGCAGACGACAGTCCTTCTGCCTCGAGGCGAGATCGGAAATCGAGATGCAATTGTGACTGGGCGAGTGGATCGATGTGAGTGTGGGTTCTGCCATCATGAGCACTGACCACCTCTAGTCGTGATAGCGGTGATCCCAGCTGAGAGATGGAATCATACGGTGAAAGTACGCAAGAGGGTGCCACTTGTGATGAGACACCAACCAGCGGATTATTTTGGGATGATTGGGCAAATTTGTCGTAGTGAACCTTTAGAGGTCTTCCGTTGAAATCGTAGCTAGCGAATGAGAGGATCGTGATTAGGTTAATCTTGTTGACTAGCAAAAAAAAAAGGCAAAGACGACGCGGTACAATCAAAGTCTGGTTGAAGAAACGACTTGTCCCACAGATGGTGCTCAAGGAAAGCAAGTGTGAATCAAACTCACCCATCAAACATTCGTCTTGCACGTTCAGCGCCATCTTCGGTTATGAAGGTTACCGTACCGAAACCCCGGGAACGGCCATCAGGGCCAAGAGCAACGTCGGCACGTGCCACAGCACCCGCAGCACGGAAGAGATCTTTTAGATCCTGCCATTGGATGTGGAAAGGAAGCTTAGGGATCGGGTGAGCAATACAGCAGGCAAGAGTGAAGGTGGCGAGAGCGATCAGTTTGTTCGGTGTGTGGGGAAAGACGTACATTTCCGACAAAGAGTGTGCGCATGCCTGATCCTCCGCTCAATAACTCACCGTTCCCTTGGAGAGGGATTGTCAGATCGTCAAAACTGCTCAAGGCGGTCAATACGGAGTGATTAAGGCCTTGTTGCATGAGTGGTACAGAATGGTTTTGAAAGGAAGGGGTAATATTTAAGTCTGCATCGATCGTCGCGCCCAGACGGTCCGGTCGAACCTCGAGAACACGTGTCTGCCAGTTGTAACCATTGAACATATCGATTGCACGGCCAGCGTCTTCTGCGGTGGCGAGGAGAACGGTGCCATAGCCGCGTGAGCGATTATCGGGACCGAGGGACACGTCTGCCCGCAAAACTGTTCCGGCACGACGAAAGAGATCTTTGAGGTCCTGCCAGCGGACACGGTACGGGAGCTAGAGTGGATAGGTGAGGCTGACGGCGTGTAAGAAGGGTGAGACATACGTTTCCTACAAAGAGCTGTGTGCGGGTGTCGCGGAGTGGTCTGTCGGGTGGTGGGTGTGAGGAGGTCGCCATCTTGATGACTGCCTCGATGTCATCGTTCGTCGGGGTCGATCGCGGTGGAGAATGTTCTGGTGTGGGCTGTGTCGCAAGCGATGAGCTGCGGGTATGTTGTGGGTACGAATAACGCACGGATGTGGGGGGAGAGGCCATGACCGGACGGGGAGGAGGTGGGGGTTAATAACGGTCGACGTCGACGACGGTGGGGGGAAGAGAGAGAAGGTCCGTTCATGTACACGGAATGCTCCACAGCGACAAAAACAGGGTGCACACCCAGCGCCACCTCTACGTCAGACATCATTCCCCCCTTACAAGACCTTCTCCTCCTCGTCCTTCCCGACGTGCACCCGCAGCACAGTCAAATTCGGGCCAAGGGCTTCATCAAAACCCACCACTGGAATGCGGCCAAGGCTCTCTTGTGCGGCGCGCGTGACTTGGCGTGATTGCGCCTGCTTATGTCATCGTCTCCACCCTAGTAAAAAGTGTGCATTCCCATCAATCTCATTCTTGTGCATTACTCTAGTGTAGATCTATCATTCTTAAATCTTGCCAATAAAGAGATTCTTGATCATCTCCCGACCCGTGATGCGTGCAGTGTGGTATAGTGTCGGAACATCGAGCGTCGACGTAAACGTGTCTGCAAAACCAAATGGCAACATCAGAGGTATCCAGCCTAGGTGCAAGATGTATCAGTGTGACTACAGTTCTACTGAATGACCTACCCCGAGCATATTCCATTGCGAAGCAGCCTTCGTGCATCTTGTACTGCTTCGCGGTTCCCCTTGGCAGCAAGTGGACATCTCCTGGCTTGTACCTCTCCATCTCGAGAGCACCCGGCCTAAATGCCCACTGTTCACCAACGAGGATGTGAAAGTAATCGTCTGCGGTATGCAATCCAGTGTGTCCCTCCGTACCGAGGGGGGTACCAAAGATGATGAGGTATTCGGTGATGGACGCGTGAATGATATACATGGCACCCATGGCACCACCAGCATTGTTGAACACCCATTCCGAGGAGTCAGTGTTGAACGCAATATGAGTAGATGGTTGGGGAAAGGTCGAGGTGAGGTTGGTAATAATGTGTTGAATCATGCCCTCTGTATTGTCAGGGGATGCGGCAATGGCATCTCTTGCAAGTTGATGCAAGAAAGGCGGGTCCAGCACGTACCACCGGTCCTAGACCACACGATTACGTGCCAGCAGAGTCTCGTAGGTGACCGACTCACCTTGATTGAATCCAACCAGCCACACACTACGCAGAGGATGCCAAAGATCACCGCTCTCAACGTCCATTTCTTGAACCAACTTGCAGAACACAAGGGCTTCGAGGTGGAACGTGATTTGTCCATGTTGGTGGTCGTAAAAGCAAGGTTGGCGTTGAATTTCGAAGAAAGTCATACGATGTTGCACGTGACCAATAGCAATAGCAATGAGACGCGTCGATAGAGGACAATAAGTAAATGTAATGTACAATCCATCCTACACCATAGAAAAAGCAATAATCTAATGAGATGACCACTAAACCTCCTGCGTCTCCTTCTTGCCCTTTGACGTTTTGCTAGGCAGAAGTTCAGGATTGATATATGGTACAACACCACCCTGTGAGATGATCACATCGCCAAGGAGTTTGTTCAACCTGAATGCACGTTATTACTACACAGGCCATGAAAGTGGATGTCAACTCACTCCTCGTCATTCCGAATGGCCAGTTGCAAGTGTCGAGGTACAATACGTTGCTTCTTGTTGTCGCGTGCGGCATTGCCAGCCAGTTCAAGTATTTCGGCAGCAAGATACTCGAGGACGGCAGCGAGATAAACTGTGCCAAATGAGCAAATGAAATTGATAGCATCGCATCCGACTCACCAGGTGCGCCATTTCCTATCCGTTGGGCATAGTTGCCCTTCTTCAACAGACGATGCACACGACCGACAGGGAACTGAAGACCAGCCTTGGCCGAACGCGACTGAGATTTGGAAACGACATCGCCAGCAGCTTTACCACCAGACTTTGCTTTGCCACTTTTTCCAGACATTGTGTGTAGTAGACGGTCGCGGCGAGGGAAGAGATATGTGGGACCGTTGTCGTGTGTCTGTCCATTTATACCCACATGATGGATGGACAAAATAAGGTTCACCGATCAACAAACGCGACGCGACAACCAAACACAACCACACGCGTCTGATCGAGTATATAGGTCCATGCATCAAACCATCCACATCGTATATCGCCAACAATAACACCTTCGTCATGGTCGCTGCTCCCTCTTCCACCGCATCCAAAGCACCAGCTAAAGCACCAGCATCGGACAAGGCCACCAAAAAAGCGGCCAAGACGTCCAGTACTACTGCACCAGAGGGCGAAAAGAAGAAGAGACGCAAGGTTCGCAAGGAGACATACTCTTCATACATTTACAAGGGTGTGTTCCTAGTTTTTGCATATTCACATGTGTTCACTCTTGTTGCAGTGTTGAAACAGGTCCATCCCGATACGGGCATTTCAAACAAGGCCATGGCCATTCTCAACTCGTTTGTCAATGACATCTTTGAACGTGTAGCTACCGAGGCATCAAGTCTGTCTAGCTTGTCTTGATGCTTGTACCGAGCTAACGCAATCTGCTAGAACTTGCTTCCTACTCTAAAAAATCTACTATTGCATCGCGTGAGATCCAAACGGCTGTACGCCTGATCCTTCCTGGTGAACTTGCCAAACACGCCATCTCTGAAGGCACAAAGAGTGTCACCAAGGCAAGTACATCCCTACTGCAAGCGCCATTGTCTGACCGTGTCGCAGTTTTCGACATCTGCTAGCAAGTAGACAACACTCGCTTTGTATTTACTGCGGACTCTTGTATTTTAGGTGTAAGGATTACTAGATCTATTAATTCATCTCCAATTCTCCATAATTTGTGCAGTGTCAGACCATGAAGATTGACTCTTACTTGCGATGGTATTGGTGTGTAAGATCCGAGATGCCATCTCAAAGTTCACCGGAAATACCCGTTAAACTTGTTTTATTTTCATTGTAAAATAATTGCTTACCATTTTCCCTTCTCCCAGCAGATGCTGATCTGAGTCGTCAATTCTATTCACTCTGTCGTACCGTACGTGATTTGTCTCAAATCTAACGGGGATGTGGAACTGACACAGCAGGAGCTGCGACAAATCAACTCATTCCAGAACTCTGCAGGGTGTAGGAAGACCTGCCGTACCTTTATTCCTTGTGAGATGCTGCCGACCTCCCCTTCTTGCGCCCATTGTCGGAAGAACTTCTCGAAACGGGCGAGCTTCCACTCATGGCTTACTCGGTGACAAAGTCACAGAACGCCGACCACCATAGCTCCACTCTCACGATGAAGGCGTCCCTACTAAACCAAAATACGATTGTTGATATATGACGATGGCCGGTGGCCGTGGCACGCCAGGGGCGCACAGCATTGGTATTTCCTGCTCATTTGAACCATAACTGACCTGGTATCAGCTCCACCCCGCCGGTATTGGTCCGCGAAGGTGTATTTTATCGGAGTCCAAAATACCAACAGGAAGACCTGCCTTGTTTGACCCTTGTGACATGTCTGTTCTTGTCTAGACAAAGATTACTCCTTTCGTGCTGACCGTTTTTGACGCGTGACGGCCGTCCTCGTGTCCCCCAGCTTATTCGGTTCAAGCCGGTGCCACTTTTCCCGCGATGGGATCACCTGGACTTGCACAGCGCACCATCTCGAAACCTAACAGGCATGGCGATCATGCATTCATGAATCACATCTGTACTTCGCCCGAGACCGCGCCACAAGGTTGGTGTGTTTTCCGCCCTTGCCCGTCACCCGCTCCTTTTGACGTTCAAGTGACCTTCGGGACCGCACTGTCATCTGCACCATGGATGGCTCGCTAGTCCATTGACCGAATATGGTAAACAATTTGCATTTTTGTGTCGATGAAAAAACATTTTTACCATTTCTTTGGCTCGGGCGCGCGTTCATGACATTTCATTCCCTGGGGCCGTAAGTGCGAATATCGCATCAGATTCATCTCTTCCGGACCTTCCTGGGTTCGTGGAACCCCTCGAGATACCTGTCGTCCTCTAATCTTCGCGGGAGAAGATGACTTGCGCGAGATCATTCACACGACGGAACGCGTTGGGAGCCGCTTCCAGTCTCATGTATCTTTGACCCGAATGTACGCCCCCCTTGGCCCCACACGTGTCATCCTATCTCGCCTAAAACATCAAGTATCCACAACCCATACCGATGATACGGTCAATGATATCACGGGCGCGAAATACGCCACACGGTGGAGCGAATTAGATGCACGCAACAAGGGAGCGTATCATCATGCATTGCAAGTGTACGTGAGTATTGCTACATGTAGCTCGAATGCCAGGGCATGTCAATATAAATATGTACTGCTGTAACTTACGCGGTGCTGAATAAATGTTCAAGTGCATAATGAAATCACGAAAATGAGATGCGTCATGAGCTGATCATGACCTTCATAACCATGTTTCCCTCTTCGTCTTTCCCCCGAGCTAATAGCTCGAAACCGCGCACAGTATCTTCCAGTTTCAGACGGTGTGTCACCAACTTCCCAATGTTCCCTAGCGTTCCGGAAGCAATGAGAGAAAGGGCGTGTGAGTAGGTGTTGGCATAGCGGAAGGACCCCTGGATGTCGACCTCCCGCAGCGCAGCCGCTGACAGGGGTAGCACGACATTTCGGGTCCCCATCCCGACAAGCATAACTTTACCGCCAGCCATGGCAGTCTGTTGACAACTCAGGTAAGCGTTCCGCGTCCCTGAAATGAAAGACTATTGTTCTTACGTATATTGACATTTGAATACATGGCTCGGCGCCAGTGCACTCAAAGACGACGTCAAACCCGTCGGGAACCTGGAACGCTGCCAAGGCCCGCGATGCGTTTTCTCTGGCTGCGCGAAGTTGATCCTCTGACGCTTTGGGTTTCGTGGTGGTGGGTAGGCAAAATGTTTGACAGGCGAAGCCGTTGGCTTCTGCAAAATCCAGTCGTTGTTGGTTGATGTCGATAGCCATCACTTGAGATGCGCCGCATGATTTTGCGAGGGCACACGCGAGGATGCCGATGGTACCAACACCATAGACGAGGATGCGCTGGCCCTTGCAGAGTTCTGCACGTCTGCCAGCGTGCACGAGGACGGAAAGAGGCTCCGCCAACGCGGCTTCCTCGAAACTACAGTTGTCGGGCAGACTAGCCATGGTGTTCAAATGCGGTTACATGTGTGTAGGTCCATCGACTACTTACGGATGTAGAACGTGTGCAGGGTGGTTCATACGATGTTGGAGGGTCCCGTCTAGATGGGGAAACGTCTTCGCACTGCTGGCGAAGCGCATGGCTTTGCAGAGGTTGTAACGGCCGGACTTGCAATAGGTGCAGTGTTGGCACATGACGCCAGCCTCGATTGCAACGCGTTGACCTGGCACCAGGTTTTTTACACCAGGACCGACGGAAACTATCACGCCTGCGGACTCGTGGCCGAGTATGAGTGGGGCTTGGACGGCAAAGTCGCCGTTCCGCCCCTCGAGGTAGTAGTGGACTAGAAGGACGCGTCGTGAGCGGATGCGGCTGCGGAGGAGAAACACCACGCACGATCACTTCCACAGAGACCGGTTGTTCTTATAGCAACCTGGGCATGGTTGTATTGCGGGGGCCATATAGGGCGTTGCTCGAGGCGGAGGTCCTTTGGGCCGTATAGGACAGCAGCGTGCTGGGTTGGGAGCTGAGGAGGGGACATGGCAGGGAAGAGGGGGAGGATGGCGGAATAGGGCCATCCAGATTGAAGTCTTATAAGGTTAGAAGGTGAGTGTGGCCGGTACGAAATATGACTGCTCAAATTGGGCCAAGTTGACCGGGCCGTTTTCCGAGAGTGTATCTAGCGCATGACATAAACGTATCACAGTCTGTCACACCACATCATGCCTTCCGTCACGCTACATCTCCCGATATTTATATTTCCTCATTTTTATTAATTCCTATTTCAATACATCCCCTTATGCGGACTCTTCTCCAGTCCAGATTCACAATCTTTTTTTTTCTCTTGTCATTTTCCTCGAACACAATAAATCGAACATATCCTCCCCGGAACACCGGCCCCCCGAACCGATCAGTGCAGCAGATCGCAGAGACGATAATTTAAACACCCTCTAGTACGATATCTAGTCACGCCACGCCATCATGGATCCCACACCGTCCGTACCCTCACCGAACCTGTTCGACCTCTCAGGTCAGAATGTTCTCATCACTGGGGCTACTAGGGGTAACGTACTTATTGCTCAGATGATTCTGCGTAATTTCCACTCATCCATTCTTGTCTTCGTTTATGCAATGCGATTTCTTCTCCGATGGTCATCCAATTCTGTCTTCAAGGCATAGGTGCCGCATGCGCCATTGCGTTGGCACAAGCTGGTGCTTCCATTTGTCTTGTCCAGAGAAAACCGTCGGCAGGTGCTGAACCGAATATGGCCACCGCGAATGCCATACGGGTTCTCGGGCGTGAGGCCAAGATCATCTATTGTGACTTAGCCGACCTAGACGCTGTTCGAGATCTCTTCGCAGACGCACTCGAACTCATGGGCGGAAATATACACGTTTTCGTCAATTGCGCCGGCATACAGCGGAGATCACCGAGTGTCAGTTTCCCAGAGAGCGATTGGGACGATGTATGTCGTCCCTTCACACTTCATTTCCTCTTCTCTCCCCCATGTGATCAGATGCTTGAGCCCTGGCCTGACAAATTGACTTCCAAGGTTCTGAATCTAAACCTCAAATCAGCCTGGCTGCTTTCACAGGCCGCCGGTCGCCACATGGTGCCTCTACGAAGGGGGAAAATAATCAATTTTTGTTCTCTCCTGACCTTTCAGGGTGGTCTCACAGTCCCTGCATACGCTGCCGCCAAGGGGGCTCTTGGACAGCTGACTAAAGCACTCAGTAACGAGTGGAGTCAGCACAACGTCCAGGTCAATGGCATTTGCCCAGGATACATTGCCACAGATATGTGAGCTATCTTTGGTATCTGTATTATTTGCAGTGGCCCTTGATATAGTGGCATGCCGTTCGTGATGCCCGGGAATTGGGACTCCCAGCGTCAAGATATCTAGGACTCACCCGTTTTTTGGGTTCGGCCTTGACTGTCTTTCTGTTAATGCCTTCCATTTCTAGGAACGCGCGGCTTTTGGCGGACGAAACGCGGTTCAGACAAATCTCCGAACGAATTCCAGCTGGGAGGTGGGGTGATCCAAAGGATTTTGCGGGACCCGTCGTTTTCCTAGCAAGTAGTGCCAGTCAATACGTGTGTGGGGAACTCTTGGTTGTGGATGGCGTGAGTCGCTTTGTTTACCTTATCTCTGGCGAAAATTTTACTGATCACAAGACGTCAGGGATGGATGGGTCGATGATCTAACGATATTCAAATTGTAATTGTGTCTTTTCTGCAACGAACGTTGTATCACCCTTTACCCGATGAACATGATTCTTGTGATACTTTACCTGACGCACTTGCTCCTCGTTGTTTAGAGCCGCAAAGAATCCATATCAGCCAAATAGAGGGAGAATTCCCCACCGGCAATAGCCTTGTAGGTTACGTGTTACGTTTGGCGTATCCGACGACTCAATCGTCATCAGACTCTAGCTCATTACGATCATGATTCCTGGTCGTGATGCGCTGTTGGCGCCAGGACTTATCAATCGGTTTCACCGAGTGTTCACTTACCTTTTACATGATTCGCGGATCTTTTGACACAGTCCACGCTTTCCGTGGGTCATGGAACGATTTATACCCCCCGGTCAGCCCATCGAACGAACACTTCGATTTGCTCTTGACATAGAGTAAGTGCGATTACCTAATGGATATGACCGCTCCCACCCCATAGACTGCGGACATCTTCTAACGCGCAGCGGTGGCACGGTAGTCGCCATTTCGTCGTTTCTTTGCCTTGCCTGGTGCAGAACTTAATTAATTTCGTTCGGGCAGTGCCAGTCACTTATCAGTGTACACGAGAACAACCCTAGTTTCAAACTTGGCGAGGACAGATGGATATTGTCAAAACGGACGTCAACAAACTCTCTGGCTATTCTAGGAGTAAGTGACAGGTGATTAAGATTTGACTGACGGATTTGAAAATACGCAGACAATGAAAGCCGCCGACCGTGCGTGCTCTGGTGGCGTCCGAAATGATCCGACTTCTCTTAGGAATAAGTGTTCAAAGCACTGCGTAGGATGCAAGGCTTGAAGGCAACAACGCAGCTCGGTTCGAGTGCGCGAGATGGTAGCGCCTGAAAATACGTTCATGATAAACAAGGTGATTAGGTGACTAGGCCAATTTGAGTAGCTGACATGCTGAATGTTTCGTTCCAAATGCGTGTCATTATCATCGCCGATCGATAACAACTATTCGGTTCGTGCGTTCCAGCTAGTGGGGGCGAAAACTGCAAGTCGGTAATCGCTGGTACAAGTTGGGATATAACGTGTTTTCTTGGTGGTAACCGGTGTCCAGGACCCACCAAACCCAGCAATATTACCACTTGGCTTGCGTTCATATGGAACCACGTGTATGGGACGACCCCATTTACCTGAAGACGGTGGAATCACGTGTCTCGGATCGATAGGCTCACCATTGCGCCAGGGCGGTATGTATATAACAGGGTTCTACATAGTGCCATCACAATTCGAAGATGTGGCCGAAGGTCGCGAACACGCTGCTGAATCGCGGCATCCAAAAGCGCGTCGTCATTTGGCCCCCACTTATTTTGAAGGGTGTTAATAACCGCTACCTTCGCGAAATGCGCGTGGATATCCATTAACAATGGCTCTGAACTCTCGCCTTGAGCGCTTGTGGTGGATACCTTGTTTGTACGCCATCAGAGATCTGCGAAGATTGAAGGGTACTTTAAAGACTCATGACCAGCCACGAGACAGTGTTTGTTCCGGATAGCATGACGTGCAGGGATTCGGGTCATCAGCTGGTACACTCGTCCATGGAGATGCCAGCCTCGAGTTCGAAGCGGAGCCCCCGATATCGCACCTGGTTCGCGCGATGTATGTACATAATGACAAGCGCAACTCGAGTATGGGCAAGCCCCGGTAGATATGCCATTCTGGTAGGCTAAGCGGTCGTATCACCATCACCCGTTTGGAAATACGATGCATGTTCCCTGTTATCAGGGAAAGGCGATTGCCAGTCCATCGCTGCACCAGATTGGAAAGTATGGTCCGACCACCGAAAAACTTTCACCCCGCTCTAAACTGACACACGTTGCATGATATGGGTTCTAGCGGGTTATCAATGACAACACTGCCCATTCGCGGAAGACGACAGGACTGTTCAAGGTTACGCCTCCATCACACGGAAATGACTCTGCGTTCACTTTGGCCATACATCCCTGGAACATAGCCTCTGGGATAAAGCGGGTTCTATATTTCCTTTAGTCCATCTACGACCAGAATATTCCTTGAGAATCGACGTAGTGACAACAACGGGGAGCCGGCGACCAAGCTCCCGGCTTGCCTTGGAGACAGGAAGAGATCAGTTCATTCTTACCTCTCATTATTCCATCCTCTAGCTGGGGTACTTCCCGCGGTTCTAGCGCGGGATGTATCTTTCTGAATCTGAGTGGGATTTGGAAATCAGAGGTCATCGTGTGTGTTTACGCGTTGCCCACACCCGTGGGAGGTCTGGGCTGGAGCGACCCAGCTGTAACCAATTTCCGCTCGAGGGGGTACCTTGCAGTTGATGAATATGATATATGCCATGGGATGAGACACTGTTCACAATTGTCGGTGATCGGCCGACCTGGGAGGTGATGAAAGATGACAAGAAATGACATCTTGACGGACCGTTCCGTGGCCAGTCCGGGCCGGTAGCCGACTGCGTGCATTTCATTTTACGAGGTACAGCATGTCCAAGACAAGCCCATTTTTGAGGTATACACCGTCTTGGTCTTATTCTGCGTCTGCGACAGACTAGGTCTTACCCTCCTTTCCTGTCTTTTTGTCTTGATCGGTGAATGACGGGGTGCGATGAAGCGGAACAAACCTCGAGACCCTTCGTGGACGAACCGCTCATTTTAGGTACGATGTGCGCGTCCTCGTTTAGTTCCAGTCGGCCAAACTTTGCTGTCTCCCCTGACGTGTCAAAGGCCCCGGCTCAGGTTTCGTGCACTCTCCGTCGAGACGTGCTCTCTATCGATTTTCGAAAGGCCATCTCCTGTCACTAATCGTCACCAGCCATTTGAAGGTATAGCGTCACCCGACCAGGCTTTTTGGTTAGATCGGCACGTGTCTGTGCTGCCGTAGTGCTGACCTGGAATGAGTCACCATCAAGATGTCCAGATGTCGAGGACCTGGTTGATTGTTCACCAGGCTTCGCATCGAGGGGTAATGAACTGTGACCGGGAAAGGCATTTGATATCTCCACCCTCAGGCCGACAAGGTTGAAAGCCTACATGAGATTTTCCGAGAAACAAAGGCCCCGACGGGTCAAGGAAGAGAATGTCTTCTCGTGCACAACAGTTTGCCCTCAGGCAGTGTCTTTTTTGTCACAGGAAAGACAGATTCCGAGTCCCATCACCATGTGGCCTAGCATACTATTCAGTAGTCTTACACTCGTGACTCACCAGGCTACCACCCCCTCCGATACCAAAACAGCCGAGGTGGTCTCCAACGATATTCGGGCATACTCGCCTATTACGACCATCACATACCGTGGCATGCTGCATTCTGCCTATGAGACAGCCGTGGAAGGCCACCAGCGTTTTTCAAACACTTGACTGCGGAATCCACTTCTCGAATGGCTACCAAACTACTACGATGTTTCAAGTTGTTTACTTGTTACAGCAAGGTCGGACCGGTTCCGGGGTCCGAGTCATCCTGACAGAGTCGCTATCGTGTATATTTTTCAGGCTGTTTGCGTTCCAGGCTGCACTGTACGACTGGCTTGCTTTCGTTCATCCCCGCATGCCTCAGTACCAGCTGCTTGTCGCTGCCATTCTTGCTGCTACCGGTGTTGGAAGTGTCCTTGTCTTGTATCTCTCCGGACCCCATCAACCAAAAGTTCAACTTCCAACCGCTGGCGAACAGGATGAGTCCCTCCTCCGCGACCCTTTCGACGTGACGCGTCCAGAGGATCTCATAGATGGTTACCCAATCAATGAACAAGCCTTTTGGAACAAGGCAAGCACTCCATCAACTTGCTCGTCTTTCCTACTTATCACCAGTCCCACACAATAGGTTTGCCTCTGGAAACTCTTGGTTTCCGTACTTCTTGCTGTGATTCTGGTCCTTCAGTCTCTCAGTCTGGGTTGGACTTTTTCCACTGGAGAAGGCGACAGCAATTTAACTTGTGCACTCCACGCCACGTATGCCTTCTATCTCACTGCGCTCGCTTTTCGCTCCATCTACCAGAATGCAACGCAACCCCATTCCGAGTCCATAATCCATCTCGCGATATTGACTTGTGTGCCCACCTTACTCCTGTTCACCACCGTTATCTTGCCCACGTCTCGCCCAATCAGTCTGTCCATGGTCCAGAGTCACTCTTTCTTGTCTGGGATTTGGTACACAGTTCTCGTTTTCTATTTCATTGTCACTGTTATCGTGTTCACCATTCCGATGGGTCCGCATTTGCATTACCCGTCCGAGACCCTGTACTCGGACAAGACTCTCAAAGCTGCAACTAACCGCGATGAAAACAATGTCTGTGGCGTTGTTGGAACCTCCGTCTGGGGCTATATGCTATTCAGCTACACCACCAAGGTGGTCATGCTTGGGTATACTTCAGAGTCTCTTGAGATTGGTGACTTGCCCGTCGTTCCAGCCGACATGCGTGGAACACACCTATATGCTTCTATGCGACGTACCATACGCGCCGTCAAATGGAGTCTCCGCTGGTGGCGCCCCCGTGTAGGATCCGGCTGGGAACTTGCATATAGGCTTCTTAGAGTCAACATATTGCCCCTTACAGTGCTGATTTTGATGTCCGCTGTCGTGGCTGTTTTGACCTACACACCACCACTGTTCTTGAAACAAGTTATTCTATATCTAGAGACAGATCCCAATCGAGAAGATCGGGGCTGGGGCTGGTTCTATCTTGCGGGCATGGTATTTTCAACCGCTTCCGTGTATATCGGTGAGACACTTTCAAGCGCTTATGATGTTACATTGAGCACTAACTCGGCTGTCAAGTTTCTGGTCATCTCTGGTCTCTTGCCACGACTACCGTTCAAGTTCGTCTTAGGATCCAATTGAATACAACCCTGTTTGGCAAGACTCTTGTGCGCAAGGATATCGCATCGTCTGCTGGAACTACAGACACGTCCAAGGATGATAAAAGCAAGGATAGCGTGGACGACGAAGACGATTTTTCGAGCAAGGCACAAATCATGACACTTATGACGACCGATGTAGATCGTGTCAGCGATTTTGCCTGGCACATGTTCACCCTCGTTGGTATGAAGGCTCTTGTTGTTATCGGGCGCTTGTACGGTTACTCACCTGGATGTGTAGATTCACCAATTGAAATTGCCGTCGGCGCCTGGTTCCTTTATGATTTACTTGGCGTGTCATGTTTTGTTGGACTAGCCATGATCTGTTTGTTCTTACCCCTCAATCATCTCGGGGGAAAGATTGTGGTCAATGCCCAAGAGAACTTGATGAAAACGCGTGACGAGCGAGTGGCTCTCATGAATGAGGTAAGTGGTATTATTACAAACTAGGCATGTCTCTCCTAAGGTATCGAAAATCAGATTTTGGGCGCAATCCGTATGCTCAAGGTAAACCCTCGATTCATGATGCTGCATGAAAATTGATGTTTGCACAAGTTCATGGCCTGGGAACGCAGCTTTGAAAAAAAGGTACTCAAAGTTCGAGAGCGAGAGCTGAAGTTTCAGAAGCTGAGTTACATGGTTGAATTATTGTTCAACGTGTTATGGTATTGTCTTTTCTGTTCCATCTCGAAGATGGATCTGATGGTCGTGCTTCAGGGATGGTTCGCCAATTCTGGTCACTATCGTTTCCTTCTGGCATTTTGCGGTTGTTCGCGGGCAAACTCTAACACCTTCTACTGCGTTTACTTCTGTGAGTCGACTTTAGCTACAAAGCTACGAACTGACTAATTGCTTTCGATATTAGATTCTTGGTGGGTAGTAGTTTCAATTTCTCTGCTAGGCTTCCTGACATTTCATCAGTTTTCGATGAGATGAAGTTTGCATTGAATGCCCTTCCAGAAACGTTTATCAACATGCTCCAAGTGAGATGATACTTGGCCATTGTTCTTCCAGCTAAACAACAAAATTTTAGAGCTTTGTCTCTCTCCGTCGTATTGAAAAGTACCTACACAGCGCAGAGGTCAACCCTGTTCCTCCCTTGGACATGCAGTCCCAACAAATCATGCTCCAAAATGCGACAATCACATGGCCCCAGGATCGCATTCATCAAAGTGGTAGCGCTACGCCTTCCGTTGCCGGTACTCCAAGGAGTAAATTTGTATTACTTGATCTTGCTTTGTCTTTCCCTGAAGGCGAGTTATCTTTGGTATGTGGGAAACTTGGGAGTGGGAAAACTTTGCTTTTATTGGGTAAATATCACTGGAATACTAGTCTTGAAGTTCCTTTTGACGTATCGCTTGTTCAGCGCTTCTCGGCGAGGCGGATCTTCTGGCTGGTCAAATTGTATGCCCTAGATCCCCACCTGATGTTCTCGCGGCCTTTTCAGAGAAAACGGCCACTCCTGAAGACTGGGTCGTCAAGGGTGTTTGCGCATATGTCCCTCAAGTCGGTCACGTCACTTGTCGTATGGGTCACCATTAATGTTGATGTAACACCTTTAGACCGCATGGCTGCGGAACGCTTCTATCAAAGGTAACTTGATACTTTGCTCGTGGAAAAGCTCGGTGCTTATTTATCTCCAGATAACATCCTTTTCAACCTTCCGTATGATCAAGAACGGTATCAGAAGACCATCAAAGCATGTGCACTCGAGAGTGATCTTCTCATTCTCGAGGACGGAGATGAGTCAGAGATCGGTGAACGTGGTGTATGCTCGTTTTTGTTGTTTCGTGTTGCATGCTCAGATAGACGTTTCTAAAGGTCAACTTGTCCGGCGGTCAGAAAGCTCGAGGTACATCCCTTCGCGTATCCCACTTGAGTCGATGTTGATAGCGTGTTTGCAGTTTCACTGGCTCGTGCAGTGTATTCTCGGGCATCCATCCTACTTCTGGATGATGTTTTGTCTGCGGTTGATGCCCACACGGCTCATCACATCTACAATGAATGTCTGAAGGGCGAGCTAGTTCGCGGACGAACGGTCATCCTGGTTTCTCATCATGTTCAGCTGTGTTCCCCCGGTGCCAGCTATGTCGTTGTTCTTGATAATGGTCGTGTAACATTTCAGGGCGACCATGACTCATTCACCGCTTCGCCTGTTATGGCGACTCTCGTGCATGCCAACACGGGTGACGCAGATGAGAAAGATGCATCGGCACCTGTGGCTAACGAGACGGAAGACAGGCATGAAACAACAGAAGCCACATCCTCAGCTGAGATGGAACCGGTATCGGAGACGAGTTCCGCCGCTTTCACGAATAACGAGAAGAAACCAGAACCGGAGAAGAAGAAAGCTCCGCGCAAGCTGATCGAGGAAGAGAAACGTGCAGTTGGCCATATCGGTCGGGACATTTGGGAGACATACATCAAAGCATGCGGAGGGTACACATACTGGATCGTGTTCGGCCTTTCCCTCCTACTTGGAACGTTGAGTCCAGTCGTTGAGAATTGGTGGCTAAAGTAGGGTTTTGAAACTGCGGCGAGGTGACTTTGTGATATTGACCCCTTCGGCAGGACGTGGTCTGGTGCCGATCCTGCCGAAGCCGAGCGCAACGGCCCGGTGTACTACATTGCTATCTATGCTGCGGTAAGATTATCACACTATATTCTGAAGCATATTCTGAAGTGAGTTCCAGGTCACCATCTTTGGTATGGAAACAAATATGAGAACCCCCAGCTCGTTAACATGACACCCTAGGACTCTTTCTGAACGTGTTCCGATTCTATATACTTTGTGAGTCATGTAAAATCCTTACGATGACCCGATGTTAACTGTGTTGCACAGACACGGGTTCTATCAACGCATCCACCATTCTTTACAAGAGTGAGAACGGCATATCCGTGGACCTTACATTTTGCTCACTTGGCAATAGGGTTGCTGGAAGCTGTTCTGTTCGCCAACATTCGCTTCCATGATACTGTGTCTCGTGGCCGCCTCTTGAACCGCTTCGGCAAAGATTTCGAGGGTGCGGCCGCCTTCCGCCTTCTAGGATGTTTCTCAGTCTCATTCGTTTCTAGGGATTGATAGTTCCACGTCGGACAACTTTGGACGTAGCATTATCTATGGTTTGGCATCGTTAACCATCATCATCACGATTACCGTCGTCGGTGGAGTCCCTTTCATTATTGCAGCCATAATCCTCAGCTATCTCTACTACAATGGTGAGGAATCTTGATGCTTTGATGATCCGTCAAGCTGACAGCTCCTAGTTGCCAAGGTGTACGGTCAGACAGCGCGAGACATGAGACGTCTGGGTAAGGATTTCACTTCTTTTTCGGATATTATATCTGATTCGGCAATCCGAAGACTCGGTGACCCGGTCGCCGTTGTATTCAATCTATGGTGAGACTATTGCTGGCGTTGCGATCCTGCGCGCCTTCGGTGCATCATCGAAGTTCTTGCGTGATATGATTCGCTGCGTTGACACTGTGAGTGACCTGGTGGTTGCATTCGACCCTCCATGAATTAACCTATTATAGAATGCAAACCCTTACTACTGGATGTGGGGAGGTGGGTGCTACATTCCTGGAAAGTGACTGCCATAGCTGATGATATCTCAAGTGAATCGCTGGCTCTCGATGCGATTCAACCTGCTTTCAAGTCTGATCGTCGGTCTGATCGGCGCTGTTGCAGTGTATAATTCAAGCGTATCTGCGGCTTTGGCTGGATTTGCCCTGACTTTTGCTTCTGGCATAACCCATAACGTGTGTCAAATCCCTAATGAAATTGCCTGCGGCTATAGCTGACCATATAATCCAATGCAGCTTTTGTTCCTGGTGCGGCGTTTCGTTGCTCTTGAACAATCCATGGTAAGCGTTGGGTTTCTTTACCTAATGATACGTGCTCACATCAGATAAGGTGGCCCTTGAGCGTGTCAAGGAATACTCTGAGCTCAAACGTGAACCACCCGAGTTCGTAGAGCCCCGTCCAGACGAATCCTGGCCAGAAAAGGGACACATCAAATGCGAGGACTTGGTCATCAAATATGCTGTGCGTGTATTCTCCTCGTTGGATAACAATTACGAAAATTTGTTTCTAGCCTGAGCTTCCCAACGTCCTCCATCACCTGAACTTTGAGATACACCCTGGTGAAAAGGTACAATGACATTTGTCGACATTAGTCCAGTGCGCTATTTTACTGATTCCTCGATACGTAGATCGGTATACTAGGAAGAACCGGTTCTGGAAAGAGCACACTTGCGCTGTCCTTCTTCAGATTTGTGGAGGCAACAGAAGGCAAAATCATCATCGATGGTGTTGACATTTCGAAGATTGGTTTGACTGACTTGCGAAGCAAAATCACCATTATACCTCGTGACTACACTCGCATTTTAACCCGCGTCCATAACTGATGTTCCATGCAGAGGACCCTACGATTTTGAGCGGGACATTACGTTCTACCTTGGACGTTTTTGACGAGTACGAGGATGCAGACATTGTGGGTGGCACACATTCTATTCCTCACCTCAGAAACTGACTGTTTCACAAAGTTTGAAGCTCTCCGGCGTGTGCACCTCATACCGTCTGAAGATATTCCTGAAGAGACACCAGAGACGATCAATGTCAATGTCTTCCGGAACCTCGATTCCCCGGTTTCCGAGGGTGGTGAAAATTTCTCTACAGGGTGTGTATCCAGTGGGGTGCCGAAATCCGACAGCGTAGCTCATATTGAATATTGACAAACATAGTGAAAAGCAACTTCTTTGTATGGCAAGGGCGATCCTCAAACGTTCCAAGGTGCTGGTCATGGACGAGGTCAGTGCTCCATTCGACAGAGGTATCAAAGTCTAACATGAACGAATCCAGGCGACCGCAAGCGTCGATTACGCGACGGACGAGCTGATCAGCAAAACCATCCGACAGTGAGATTTTTGTTGTCTTTTCGGCTCGATCGCGACTCAACAATCCGATGCCAGTGAATTTGCTTCCAGTACAATACTCACGATCGCACACCGTCTTCGTACTGTCATTGATTATGATCGCGTAAGTGTTCCGTGAGTAGGATTTCCTCCTGACTGACTGGCGTGTGTAGGTTATACTTCTTGATGAAGGGCGTATCGTAGAATTTGATCGCCCGGCGACCCTCTTGGCAGACTCCAGTTCTCGGTTCTATTCTTTATGCAGAGCCACGGGTCGTAAAGAGTTTTCTGTGCTCAAGAGGCTGGCAGGTGCCTAGCAGCCAGCCGTTGTTGAACGTTGATCTATGACCATATATCAATCTGTACATACTACATTCCTGATTTCAACGATAGAGGGAAATCATACAAGAAATTGACTAGAGAAAGCCGTTGTTCAACAAGGGTTCCACATCCTCTTTTGAACAAATTCGAGTAGCTGTTCGTCTGTTAGTTCCCTAAGACTGGGTGACCTATCGACATCCTGGGCAAAAGAAGAGATCAGTCATTGATTTTGGAGTTGAGTGAGAAAAACACCAACAGCTGCTTGGGCTGCGCGAATGACGCGGGCTGCAATGTGCGCGCTAATCTCGCGGATACGCTGGATCTGAGGGTAAATAAGCTCCAATGCCCGTTCCTCTGATGAAAGGGACTGTGCGAGCCCAGTCGCCGACGCCTCGACCATGCTGTCCGTGACGGACACCGCGTGACAGAGGATCGAACCCAGTCCGAGACCTTTTGAGTTTGTGCAACTGTCAACCGACCAACGCAAAAAGACGCAACAGTAAACGTACCCGGGAAGATGTACATATTGTTTCCCTGACCAGGTTCCCGACTCTTCCCATCAAAGTATTCCGCATAAAACGGTGATCCAGAAGCAAACAGGACGTTACCGCCGCTAGCTCGGAGAGCCTCGGAGAAAGTACATTCCGAGAGCTGTACGGGATTTGAGAGAGGGAAGATAATTGGCCGTGGAGTCTGCGACGCCATTTGGCGAATGACGGCTTCTGAGAAGGCGCCTTTGACGGCTGAGAGACCCAACAGTGCCGTGGGCTTCACATAACGGATGATATCGAGAAGGTCTGTCATGGGCGGACCCGAATAGTCCTTTCTGGAAAAAGCTGATTGTAAACAGTAACGTGTATAAGCCATAAATGTTGGCCAAAGGGAGGCATCACTTACCTTTCTTATGTTCCGCGACATGGTCGCGACCGTTGTAAATGAGGCCCTTGGAGTCAACGAGCCAGATGTGGGTACGAGCTTCTTCTTCGCTCATGCCACTCAGGGTGAAGAAGCTGAGTAATTGGGTCGCAACCCCAACGCCAGCGGAACCGGCGCCAAAGAAGAGAATGCGGTGTTCATGAAGCTGAAGAGGAGAGAAACGCGCAGCTGAAATAAGCCCAGCCAACACAACTGCACCAGTGCCTTGGATGTCATCGTTGAATAGACGGAAACGATGCCTGAATCGCGAGAGAAAAGAAAAGGCATGGTCTGTAGAGAAATCCTACGATACTCAATGTCAGTCGCACCAAGCATGGGAAAGCTGCGAGTACCAACCTCGAATTGGACAAGAAGTTTCGGGAACACGTTGGACATTTCAGTCATAAATTCCTCCATGAATTCATCATATTCGGCCTCCGAAGCACGCTTTTGACGAAGACCCAAGTAAAGGGGATCATCCAGAAAGGTTTGATTATTAGTACCTAGATCAAGGGTGATTGGAAGGGTAGAGGAAGGGCGAATGCTGAAGCATTCATCAGCAGCAAAATTGCAGTAAATGGCTTGAAGTAAAAATTACCCGGCCCCAGCGACATAAAGCGAAAGTTTTCCGATCGCGATAGGCATCCCGTTCAGTCCAAGGTCACCTAGGCCAAGGATACGAGAGCCTAAAGGGTCCTCTCAGCCCCATCGCGTTTGGACAGACTAGAATGGACTTTCCATCCGTTACGACGCTTATGCGTGCCTCATCTATTGCTGGCCAGTTGCGGAGAATAGATCCAATCTTGCCTCTATCTTTGATAGAGATGAACTATGTATTGCATGTCAGGTAGAATGACGAGTGTAGACTCTGGTACGTACGAGACCTTCGGGCCGCCTGAAATTCTGCGAGTATTGCAAGCAGGCGTCTCCGACAGTCGGGGTGTAGATGATTGGTGTGATTTCCTAAGTGAGATAACATATTGACACGGAAAGATACCATTAGCTTGGCGACAAACACTCATGTTAGCTAGACAAAGCCGGTAAAATATATCCGCATCGGCATCTTTCAATTGAGATAGGTGGATGTATTTTTCAATGTCACTCGTCTTGGAGCGCAGCTGTAACAAAACGCGCTGGAAGTGAATGTCCCGAGAGAAGCTGGGAGGGAGGAAACCCTCTGGAGTTGGCTTCACTATACATTTCCAGTCAATATGTGCCAGTCATGTACGCGAGAAAGACTTGCTTTGGGATCCCAATCCAAGGTATGATGGGGTCATCAGGAGGTGCAATAGGAGGCTGTGACCATAACGACTCTAATGAGCACACGATCGGACACGTGATGTGACATGTGACTAGTCACGCGTCATGTCTCGAGGACGCGACATTCGTTTGGTCATGGCGACCACTACAGATGACAATACCTCGCCAGAGGTTATGCTACAGTTCTACAGGATGCTTTATCCATTCAAGTCCATATTCACTTGGCTGAACCACGAACACGTCCCGACCAAGCTCTTCACCCACCGCGAATTTGCATTCACCCTTCAGGGCGACGTGTATCTTCGATATCACTCCTTTAATACTGCTGAGGACCTCAAAAAACAGGTCCTGGCACTGAACCCGACTCGATTTGAGATCGGTCCTGTTTACTCTGCCAGAGTGCGCTTTCTCTATGATTTTTGAAAGCGCGACTAACCATCGAGTCCCAGCCGCGCGACAAAAGAACCGTTCGTCCGTCTACATTCACTCCGCAGAAACGTGAACTTGTGTTTGATATCGATATGACCGATTACGACAACGTTCGCACGTGTTGCCTTGCTGCAGACATATGCTCGCGTTGCTGGGGATTCATTGCAGCCGCAGTCAAAGTCCTACAAGATTGTCTTGTCCAACAATTCGGCTTCCGTCATCTTCTATGGGTATATTCTGGTCGAAGAGGCATACATTTGTGGATAAGCGATGCACAGGCTATGGATCTTACGGACGACGAACGAAGAGCACTCGTCAACGCCTTGACAGTCATCGAGGGTGGCAAAGATGCGCCGAAGAAGGTGAAAGTTCGTGCCAACAACAAGCCACTCCCACCATCTTTGTGGGAAGCCCTGTCCATCCTCCGTATGGTGTTCAATCCATTGGTTCTAGATGACCAAGACTGTTTTGGCCATGAAGAAGGCTGGCAACTGTTACTCAAACTGATTCCAGACCGAAAGATTGTTGATACACTTCACGCCCAATGGACAAAAGACCCCGAGAGATCATCCGAGAAAAAGTGGAGCGACCTCCGTCGACATGTCGAAAATTCCAATGATGTGCGTCGAGTCATGCGTCTTCTTTTCTTTTGGTTTGACAGGATGACGCTATTTAGCTGCGTCTCAAATATGCTCTAGAAGACATCGTTCTACAGTACACATACCCTCGTTTAGATGCAGAGGTCTCCAAGCACCGGAATCACTTGCTCAAAGCACCCTTCTGTGTACATCCCAAAACAGGGCGTGTGTGTGTTCCCATAGACCCAGCGGATATCGACCAGTTCGATCCACGTAAGGTTCCAACAGTTGGGCAGTTGCTTCGAGAGTTGGATGCCGCTGGAGAAGGTGCCAATTGGGAAAAGACGAGTTTGAAGCCCTATGTTGAGATGTTGGATAGACACACTGCGGGTCTCATGGATGTGAGGAGGGCGAAGAAGGAGAATTACGATGGTGGGTCTCGAGTGGTTACACTGCGCAGTCGTGGCCTGACATTTGAACAGATGGCGGGTGGTGATACGGATTGCGCCGTCTGTGAGGGGTTAATTACGTGTTATGGAAATAACATACGAACAAGCGGAATGGACGTAAAACTGATCAACATGTCCCGTCCCACTCCCTGAGAACTCCCGCCGCCGCCAGTTGTTGACGACCATGTCCACCCCCTCAGCGCCACCGCCATTGACGACGACGACGACGCCGCCAACGAGTTCACCGAGTGGTCTCAGCAACACCTCTAGCTTGCTGTTTGGGTTCCTTGTCAGTGCCCTGTCCGTCTTTGCCATCTTCATGACAGTTGCGATTATCTGGAATCGTCTTGTTGTGCGGCGTCGCGCGATAGACGCTGCGTTGGCAACGAGTTCGCCTCTGCAGTCGCAACGACTGCACCAACCTATGATGTGGGATATCTGGGCCGTGCCTGACAAACAGCCCCCTCCATGGGTGGACGTCAAAGTGAGGCAATTCTTGTATGACTCCGATCCGTGACTGACCTGTCTATCATAGCCGTTGGCAGTTCTGCAATATGATCATCCTGTATGTTCTCGGATCACACAGACGCCGCGAACCATATCGTTCTGGAGACACCGTCTATCGAATCGTCTTCCTCCTGAAATCACATATCTGTTCCGTCGGCCGATATCACAAACATCGGCCACATCAAGTGATACAGACACGCCTCAGGTCCAACTCTCGCATGAATTGGATATACAGATTTCAATGCTGATATCCATGCCGCGTGCCCCGCAATCAAAGCAGGAGCAGTTTCATGAAACCGTTTTTGCAACGGCAAGCATTGTTTGCCATGACCCCGGTCCATCATAGGCGCATGTCTTGCCTTTGTATTCTAGCATGTATTTCTTTGTTACCCACGTCAGTATATGGATTGGGTTAATTTTCGGATTTCGAGCTGGTACGCTACACTTGCACAGGATGTTTTGCTGGTTCATGTCGATCAGTACTGTACACGAGTAATAAGGAGCGATGACACGGTCATCTCCGATGTCCCCCACCCTACGAACCCACGGTATTTTCGTACTTGCACGCTCTCCACCGTCACAGCAAGGCATTGATGTATGAACCGTTTGCAATATTGGTTGGTCATTCAGCCCCAGCTGTGGTTGACATTGATTCTCCCACCGCCTCCATCGTGCGAGCCAAAGCGCTCGAGTTCGAGGCTCAGACGACAAAGTTACGTTTGTATCTTCAAGGTTATTGTCTATAGTGTGCTCTGACGTTTGGATCAGATTCACACATTTGCCTTTGATGCGCGCGCAAGTTTACAGCAAGTCCGGGTTGCTTACGAGAAGCCGCCTCATGTTCTTTTCTTTTTCTGCGTAGGATGGCGGGCTCTGACTGCTTTAGGCATGTCCGATGACATCTCTCCCGACCCTCCTGGCTAGGGGGTCCTCTCAAAGGCAAGTGCTACTCTAACCTATGGTCCAGTGATATTAGCTTGGTCAGATGACGCTACCCCGTCGCATAAAGACGAGTCGGTCTGTCGGGATTGGCCCACCCAACTCTTGCACCATCCCCTCTCGCTGCAGCACCTGCCGCAACGATGCAACAGCCAGCGAGGGTCAACCCGCTCCTTGCCCCCACCCCCGCTGGGACAGCACACGCCCGCCCCGTCCTTGACTGGGACATCCGTCGTGCACCGCGTCACACGGCACGCGTCGCTGGCCACGTTGTTTCGTCCTACCACCTGACGCAGTTCGCCACGCAGCCCGGCATCGTGACACTCCGAATCATCTCTGACCTCCTCTCGGACGACTGGATCATCGTGGCCCACAACCCCACGGGGGTGACTATCGAAGACGTCATGCGAGCACTCCAAGCTGGGCTGCACGTACCCCTCACCCAACCCGAGTGGGAATGCATGTCGCCTGTGAAACGTGCTCGCATCGAACACACGTTCTATGAACGGTGTGAAGCCTCCAGCGACTTTGACCGCACGCGTTATGGCGGCGTACGTCGCATAGACTGCCTGCTACACACCACCGTGTTCGCAGGCTTGTCCTCACCCATGTTGAGGAACAACAGGTGGGAGGTCGTGTTGACACTGTCGAGGAACTTGGGTGCGCGTCACGCGTAGAGTTGCCTCGAGGGGGTGATGAGCTGGTCCATCATCCCCGACCCCCGCCTGATCCCGTATCATCCACAGCACGCCAACCCATCTTTTGAGCTCGGGATGTGATTCCGAGCATGATACCGCCTTGCATCACGGCGTGCGTGGCGTTTAGACAAGTTACTTATGGATATTGTTACCAGGACCATCATCGTACAGCTTTTTTTGTCGCTCAATCAGATTTCCTAGCCACAGCCATGCCTCCCCTATTTAACTGCCATCTGTCATAGTTTTTTTTTTTATTTTTCCAGTTGCATCATTCATGGATTTGTATTCAGTGTACCGTGGCAATTCGAGTGTATCAATGTCGTGTCAAATGTGGCGGAAGCAGTGCAAGGCATTCGGGACGGACATAGTGCCAAGTAACACGTTGTAGCCGCAAAACATCCGGGGACGCCAACAACGGGTCATCTCGGAATGAAATGGATGAGGAAGTGAATATGAACACCAGGCGAATCAAGGGTTTCATAGGCTGGGGACTGCACAGGAACGACGGGGAAGAGCAAGTGATACTTGCATGTGAATGTTGAATATGAATTGGATACTGCCCTCGCGAGACACCACCGTCGTACGATCAAACGGAATCTGGCCGGTGCCGAGACATGACTCGATGGAGGCCATCTGCATTTTACACGTGGATGGTCCGAGATTGCGATTTCGAGGGGCCTTTTGTTTCGTATCGAAATCGTAGTGCCTCGAGTGTCTGGTGACGGGTATCCGGTCGAGCTGAGTCTCGACATTGAAAAAAAAAATTGTTTGACTTCTCCCCTGCTCCTTAATCTGACGGAATCGTAGGTCCGTTTGACAGAAGCAGCGCAGGATGGGCCCACTCAAGCCAGTGCGGACGCGACACTTCTAGAATGATGACGACACAGCTTGTTATCGCCATCGCCACTGCTGCCAGGATGTCCTGCGAAGAGTCAAGACGACGGGACAGACACCACCTCTGCCAACGACCATCATCAACATTGCGTACAATCAATTCACTACTCCTCTACGAGTCCAAGGCTCAGCCCGTCTCGAGTCACCTCTGCCATCCCAACACACAACTCCCGTGTCCGAGTCGCCTCGCCTCGCTCCAGCTCCACCTTTTCCAACGTCCCACATCGCCGTGTAGGCATAGCAATGAGGACCGAAACCAGCACTGACGACGCATCGCCCCACTCGTCCAACATGGGCGACATCACCTCATTCCTCTCCCTCTTCATGTCCTCGTCCCCAGGCAGCAATGGCGGGTAATATGTCCGTTTGACCTGGTGAAGACGACCCCCCGGATCCGGATCGTGCAGAGATGTGATTGGCGGAACGGGACATGTCATCGTCGCTGTCATGGGCTATCGACGCCACCCATTGCAAATCAGCCACGCTCGGGTAAGACGACACCGCGCACCGTGATGGTCTCCCACTTGAACGTGTCGACGGTCTCGTGGGTGATGTACATGTCCCAGAACATGGGCGTCTTGCTGGGCTTGGGTGGATGGTCTGGTGTGGTGGTAGGCTCGTGGTCCCTGCGCGATCGCAGGAACCGTCGCCAGCCGAATGTACTCGTTATCGCGACGACGAATAGGCTAATGGAAAGGAACACCATGATGAGCGCTGGGGAGCCGCCCGAGGAAGCGAGACTGGAGGTGTTGTTCCCGCCATTGGGGTCGCTGGGCTCGCTTGTAGACGTAGCAAAAGGGCTTGTCGGGTTCACTTGTCCAGTCGAAGCCATGGTACAGCTCTTTGCATGGCTCGGCCAACACAGTCACTGGAAGATGCGCGACCGCAGACCACCTGTATAAATAACGATCAGATCTCCCAACCAACAATAGCACCACTGTGGGACAGTGCCTTCACTTGGAACACACAGCACAGGACAATAGACCGCTCATTCGAGAAGCGTCAAACGCATCCACTGGGCAAAAGACTACATACATGGTCATGATACGATAATCAAGTTGACAACAGACACAAAGACGAGGAATCCCCTTCTTCACCTCACAATTGCCTACGCTTAATTCCCACACGGCAGTCTACTGGCTTGCGAAGAAACCCTTCCCGAGTGCCAAGCTGTTTGTCGGGATCAGCGAGCACAAAGTGGTAGCGTCGGAGAATCGAGGCAATAATAATCATCAACTCCATCGATGCAAGGTTACGACCGACGCAAGCTCTGATGGTACAACCCTTGTCAATCTAGAAAAGTAGCGAAAACACAACACTTGCCGTGGTCCAAATGAAAAGGGATTGAATGTCCTTTGGATTGCTGCATGGTCACGCTCGAAAAATCTCTCTGGACGAAAGACTTCAATGTCGTCCCCCCACACATCCTTGTCTCTGTGAATCGTATACGTCGGCACGCTGAGGATTGCACCTTGGGGAAAGTGTACACCATCAATGGTTAAACCACCTTCAGGAGCGATACGGGGCAGGCCAATTGCAGATGTGGAGTGTATCCGCAAAGCTTCATTGATGACAGCATCCAAGTAAGGAAGTCGTTTGACTTGTTCATAGTGAGCGACATCGTCATCTGCTGAACCAAGTGCTTCGTCGAGCTCCTTTTGAAGCTTTTCCTGCACTTGTGGGTACCGGGCAAGGTAATAAGTGATCGCACAAGAAGAGCTGCATGCCATCTAAGAATGAATCTTGCATCGTTCGAATACACTCACTTTGACGTGGTGTCGGACCCAGCAATTAGTTGAGTGAGAGCTTCCGCAGTCAACTCTGCTGTGCCCATCGGATTCCCTTCATCATCACGCCCCTGTTGGAGTTTACTGAGGAGGTCGACACGGTCCGTTGGTGTGGTCAAACGCTTTGCAACCGCAGCAACTGCCAGGCCCGCAAGGTTCTGTACGGCCTTGCTGCCCTGACGGAACCAAGGCAGTTTGCGAACATAGGGTCTCCAAGATGGGGGGAGGACACCCATGGACGCAGAAAACTCGCCGCGGTCATTGAGAATCTGAACTGCGGGGATCTCAATGACTTCGCATCTCTCCTCGGTTCCGTATGACTTCATAGCATCCTTTTGTGACACGGCAACTGGCGCAGAGTCCTTTGCCTTGACGACCATACCAAACGGAGACCCGAACGCAAGATCACCTGGAGAGACTGTTGAAATGGTTCAGGTGAGCGCAAGAGGACACTGTATACCAATTATGTCAAAGGCAAGGTAGTTGTACCCTACGGCATCGTGAGCGTGACAGAAATGATGGAACGAGAGAGACGGACATGGGAGACAATCCAACCAGAGTCGACCGTCTTTTCCATACCAACCTTGCCCTTCTGAACCAGACTCGCCCTTGACAGCGCCATCGCAGAGCCGGTCCCATTGATTCAAGAGTTGGCTGATGTACATACGGGCAATGGGCTCAAACTCCAACACGCTCTTTTGAGAGAATATATGCGAGACAATCTTTCTCTTACGAGCGTGGTCACTTCGATCTCTTGTGTTGAACAATCCTCTGTGAATGGATACAAAGGCGTCATAAAATTCAGACTTGAGAGAGCCATTTCCATGTGCATAGACGATCTGCAAGGCTGCAGGGTCTGCAATGGATACATGATTAGGGGCCAGGCGCACAAAGGTCCCTGAGACATATGAGTGGCGAGTGTATGCGATCAGCTAGCACTGTACCGTATTTCTGGTGTAGTTTGTGAACGACCTCTGAGCGGTGACCCTGGATGGCAGTCCAACCGAGCCAGATGTCAGAAAACTTGGCCAACAAGGGTCCAGGAATGCAACGCTGTCTGAATGGGTCAAGCAAGTAGGGAACGATGTGCGACAGAATGACGATGGCGGGCAATGCAGCCAGCGCTGTCGCAATCTTGAGTGTACTGCTCACTTGGGCGCTCATGACGGTCGGGAAGAAGAGGAGTCGAGCGAGGGGATGCCATTTGTATCAAACACAAGCGAAACCATCCGACACTGCATCATTCACTACTAGATCCGTCCGTGGGGTGGATTAGGTAATGGCTATCAAACCATGCCTACCCTCTCCCTCGTGGAGTGACCGACACGCCCATGTTGGTCTATCACACCCTTCCATGCCTCTGCGTGGCTATAAACTTGCAAAAACGGTATTCAGCCCGTTCTTCTCCTTTCATCTCTCACTGCAATACGGCGCCGGCGCCATAGGTATAGAATATGTCTTGGCCTAGTGTTTATGTCTCCACCAGCCTCACATCCGGCATGTCAGCTGCCCTAATTCTGACCACCAGTATGAGCTACACTCTGGCACGTGGTGCTGCTGTCAGGTGGGGACAGACTACAAATGACGCCCAGACTGCATATCGTATGCTCTAAATCGCTTTCATTGACTCTAGCCTTACTGAACGTGTCCTAAAGTAAACTCTCTAGAGGACTTTTGCTTGTGGGCTCCCTCACAGCCAGACCTAGACCCTTCGGCTCTCAGGAACACGGAGGTATGTACACATTGTCGCTAAAGAAAACTATAGCCTCCAATGCTCTAATTTGACAGCTCACCCTTACCGCATGGTGTGTAAAGGTGTGTTGAATCTATGGAGTGGCAATGCAACCACCAACCGCTCATTTTAGGGTACTCATGGGGCTCGCCTCGTTCCAGATGGAACGATATCGAGGGCACACTTTGTGAAGACACCAGAGTACATTCAAATCACAGGCAGGTTATTTCCACAGTGATGCAGGTCGTGTCTAACAGAACGTCCTAGGTGTTGGAAACTTGACCAACATCAATGCACCCGCAGACGACGTGGTTAGTGCAACTGGCGAGAGCAACCACGTGCCCGGCCTTGTCTTCACGAGTGCATATGGTCAGCTCGAACAAATTTACGACTGGATGGTAAAAGCCTCACCGATTGTCACGTATAATGATCTTAAAAGATCTCACAGAGCTTCGTGTCACAAGAACGATTTTGCTTCAGAGCATATAATCCCTCTGCAATGACATCCACTGCACGTTCACAGATCTACGATATCTCTGGATGCACAGAGAATGTTCGTGACGAACAAGTGGTCGAAGACTGCACTGGGGACACCGCGCATGCACCTTGTAACACGCAACAGCAAGTGTTGACAGCTCCTTTGTGCGACTCTGCCTTCGTGCCCTCGAGTTGCACGACCCGTCGTGCAATTGGTGGCGAGCGAGCCGCTCGTGTGAGAAGAGCAACAGTCTCCACGTCTGGTTCCAGCATCCCGTTGGCTTCTTCTACAGCAACCTCAACGAACGTCACGACCATCGCGTTCCCGTCGTCTTCAACTTTGCAGTCGAACGCCACTGCTTCGGCGACCTCTACTTCTGCCCCAACCCATACATTTAACCGCACCCACGGCCATCCCCTCGTGCATTCTCATTCGCACGGACGTTCACACCATCACTTCACCACATCGCCTGCTCCCGTTCTATTATCGTCTTCACATTCTCCTACCCATTCCTCGAGCAGTTTTTTGTTTAGCGATCCTCCCTTGATATCCTCAGTGCCGTCGTCTACTCCAGCCTCTTCACATTTCACCCCTGACCCATCCTTTTCTGTGACGTCTTCCGTCACGTCTACATCCACGCCCATACCCACGCCCACACCCACGCCGACGCCGACGCATTCCTCGCCTTCCTTCTATGGAACCTCTTCATCGCTTTCTGATTTTGCTCAGCCTTGGTCGTATTCCTCTCCGTCCGATCCAACTTCTACTATGACGCCTACTTTGGCATCATCCACCATCCTCACGTTCACTTCGCCTTCCACGCTGTCCCCAAGTTCAGACACGCCCACTTTCACCCCTTCTATCTCTCCGTCTTCCGACCCAACATCCCCGTCTACCTCCTTGCCCATTGTTGCAAACTCGGCAACGCAACTTGGCTCTCAGTGTCCCCCTATATCACAGGACGTGGTGGATGCAGGCTCAACCACCTCTGCACCGTCGCTGTGTGTGATATGCATGATCTTGATGGTCATCATATCATCTGTTTCCATACTCTGATTATAACTGGTCGAACCCTTGATAGTCATGGTCGTATACAACCATGTGGAACAGTGCTCGTAGACTACATGATGCATCCTGTTACCGTATCTTACAACCTACGCTTTACAGTGGCTCAATGTCAGGGACGGGCCCCACGGCAACAACGCGCGACGGGTTGACCTATGTCAGTTGAGCACCAAACGCACATCACGAAACAACACGCGTACCTTTGTCTGAGACCAATAATAATGAACCTTGATGTGCTCAAAGTTGGTAGACGACTTGAAGGCCTCATTGGTCCAGTACAGGTTCCGTAACCATCTACATATAGAACAGCCCCAAACGATCGATCGATGCGCGACTATTTGTTTGCAAACATCGACTCACGTGTGTATGGCAGGGTAGCCGTTTCGGATCGTGCGCAGGTTGCATTTAAAGTGTCCGACGTACACCGGATCGAACCGAATCTGCCAGTGGATGAGACCGGACACGATCGAGACTAGAGGGGACGCACGATCGTGACAAACAGACGAATGTCGGCTTCGGTGAGTGTGTCACCGACGAGGAAACGCTTGCCGGTCAGCATCTTCTCGAGACGGTCGAGGCTCTCAAAGAGCGGGTAGACCGCCTTTTCGTACGCCTCTTGCGTGCCCGCAAAGCCAGCCTTGTACACGCCGTCTGCATCGCGCATCGACAATGACGGGCGAGATGGGGTGAGGTAAGAGAGACACAGCCCGATAAATGTGCGTACTGTTCACGGTGTCGTACACCCACGCGTTAATGGCGTCGATCTCCGCACGGTGCTGTGCAGGGTAGATATCAATAGAGGCCTTTTCCGGGGGAATGAGGTCGTCAAAGGCGCTGTTGAGGATGCGGATGATTTCTGAGCTCTCGTTGTTGACGATCGTGTGCGTCTGCTTGTCCCAGAGCACCGGGACGGTGAACCTGTGCAGAGGGCGGCGAGTGAGTATGTCGTGGTCGAGAGAGACAGTCGTAATGTGCTGTACCTGCCTGCATAGTTGGGATCCGCTTTGAAATAGAGGTCCTTGATGTGCTTGGCGTTGTACAACGGGTCGGTGTTTGCGCCAGGGAATGAATCGACACTAGCAAACGGCCATCCTGACTCGCCCATGTGTGGAGATACGACGGTGACGGCTGACAAGGCTCTGAGCACAATACGGAGAGCTGGCAGAGAAATGGGCACGCACGGAGAATGTCCTCGAGACCCTTCAATTTCCGTGTGATGAGTGTGCGTGTGGCCCATGCTACGGGGTATTGAGAACGGGGTCATGGAGTAGATGGTCGACATACGACACGCATACGAGACATAGAGGTGATATCTGTCTGTGGACGAGGATCAGAGATATGGGGTCATCGTAGTTGAGCGCTGACCTTTGTCGGCCGTGAATTTTCCCTGGCTTTGGATCCAGTTCCGAAACGAAGACGGCGCTCGATTGAAGGAACCGTCGGCCTCGAGCCTCATTTTCCCAATATCCGCTTGGAGGGATGTATCCGGAGCAGAAGCCATGCTGAAACACCTGGACGATGTACGAGCGTAAAGATGTCTTAGGGGTGTCAGACGAGTAGTCATGTTGTATGTCTTTCTGACACTGATGACAAATGTTCTATCTAGTTCCAGAGAAACTCAAGTACCCGCCATGCCCACGACACCGACATGGTCACGGATCTTGGCAATCTCATTCGCAGTCATTCCACCCTTGCTCGCGCGAAGAAAGTCTTCAAACGCGATCAACGCGTCGCTCTCGTTGGAAAACTCGGCCCTAGAAAAACATGAGTCACGGACGAGTTGAGCAGAGAAAGAGGTACCGTAAGAAGGCGAGGAGACGAGTCCAAAAGGCAGGTTCGGATATGACGGTTTGATACGCTGACCGGATGGCTGGAGAAAGCGATGCGGTAGGTATGGTCGAGGTGTCGAGCGTGAGCGTGATATCCTGAGGTTTTATGTTGCCCTCTGGTTCGAGAGAGGCGATGGATGGGGACGGAGACAAGACGATGGACGGTGTCCGCGTGTGTCTGTGTGCAGGGGTGAGCCTGGTAGAAGACACTGTCTCTAGCGGGTTCATGTCTTGGTCAGAGGAGGGAAAAGAAGTCTTTGTGGGGTCCCAGTCGAAGCCAGGTTTGACCATCAAATTTATGGTGTCGCCGTCGTTTACGTCGTACTCCTTGAGTAGCTTTGAGTCTGCGAGAGCCTTTCCCTTGAGGAGTAAGCGCTGTGCGTCTGCAGGAGGTGCACGCGGCTGAGATGCGAGATGAGATTTGATGTCGGAGATGGTGTCAGTGGGCTGCACAGAGAGAGAGAACGTGCAGGGAGGCTTTGAGGATTTGAACGTAATGCGGATCGTCGCTACTGATATCCGTCGATTAGAACACGCCAAGCACATCGACGGTGTGACCCACCTCCCGACGTCGACGCTGCCTTTCGTTCTGGCACGGGTGGGACTGGGATCTGCACACTTGTTGGACATGATTGGGTCTGATGAGATTGTACGCACAGACAAGATCGGTACTCGCTTGAGTAGCAGATGCGGTGGTGCTTGGTAGTCGTCGTCAAACACGACTGGCTGCACTGCAAATGTCTTTACAACATTTTTGACAAACGCGCGTTCTGTCTGGTCTGCCATCGTCAGTGAGGAGGGGCATATCACCAGTGGCTGTGCATAATACTACCCTGTGACTGTCACGCTCCTCTGTCCTCGTCCACTTCCAAATCATGGCCGTATGTACATTCACATCCACCCATAGCTATTGCTGATTGTCCTTTTACAGTCAGGGTTTGGCTACACAGGAGGTGCGCAGACATGGCTTGTTCTACAGGTCCCTCTTGACACCATTCCAGGCCGTTCGCGGTGTTTCGCATACTGGCAAGAATTCCAGAAGGTATGTACACCCAATCAGACTGGCAGACTGGATGGACATGTCGTAGTGTTATGGCCAAGCAGATGCACCGCAGCAATGCAAGCTACAGGTTGAAGACTATTTAGAGTGTCTTCACCACAGAAAAGAGGTGTGTTGTCTCGGCTGTCCCTCGATCTGTCCTTGATGTGTCCAGATTGCACGTGCCAACGCTGTCAAGGCCGAGTTCATCAGACAGGCCGAACACCAGGCAAAGGAGGGCCGCAAAGCTGCAGATGTACTCGCAGAAGGGGTCATTGTCGGTGTAGGTCTCATCGACCGTCGTACGACTACATAGCCTAGATGGAACATGCGAGAATGCACAGCCTGTTTTGTCAGCAACCAAATAGTGGACAAACATCCTAAATAGCCACAGCCCCCCCGACGACGTTTGACTCTCCTTCTACCATCACCCACACATCGCACGAGTGCCCACAAACACCATCGTACGTCGAGCTCGCCGTCGTCGCAGGTAGTGACTAACCATTCTTATTTGCTTTGGCATTCTCGCCCTGCCCTACCTCTCCTGAACCGAACGCCCGTCCATTGATCTTGTGCGATGGTGCTCGATCTCTTCATGATCCATGTGCTCTCGCTCGCATAGATCCCACAACATCTTTACGTTCAAGTGCAATGGCCCTCAAGCGCATTAACAAGGCAAGGACCTCTTCTCGTCCTTATCTTTACTTTTGCCGCCCCCTGCAAATATCATGTACTGACTAGGTCACAGGAATTGATCGACCTCGGGCGTGACCCACCCTCGTCCTGCAGCGCTGGTCCTACAGGCGACAACATGTTTCAATGGCAGGCAACAATTATGGGTCCGGTATGGGCATAGCCGAATACCGCTATTGTGACTCATTTGGGGCTTAGGGCGATTCACCATATGCTGGCGGTGTCTTCTTCCTATCCATCGCTTTCCCAACGGACTATCCATTCAAACCACCCAAAGTCAGCTTTACGACAAAGATTTATCATCCCAACATCAACGCCAATGGTTCCATTTGTCTGGACATTCTCAGAGACCAATGGTCGCCAGCATTGACTATATCGAAAGGTTGCCTTTCTTTTTACCGCCTAAAAATGGCGTGAATAATTTTTTTCATAGTATTGCTTTCGATTTGCTCCATGCTTACCGATCCCAATCCGGATGACCCATTGGTGCACGACATTGCACATTTGTACAAGACGGATCGTCCCCGGTATGAAGCAACTGCCAGGGAGTGGACAAGGAAGTATGTACACCGCCCTGTACCGTCTATTTTATACTCCCAACTGACTGCGAATCAGGTACGCTATGTAGCGCGAATTGCGGCCGCCGTACAATTCGTCCAGGTGTACACACGAGTTGTATTTGATGGCCGTGTGAGAGTGTATCAATGTCTTTCACTGCATGTTTCATGTTCTAGTATTACCCTCCAAACTCCTGTTTCGTTGTGACAATGAATTTCGATGAGTGTTTATAATCTCTGCCAAGATCCTCATGAGCGTCTCCTTGACAATGCTGACAAGTAAACGCGCAGTCTCATATTTCATGTCGCTTATTCGGAACGGAGGACGATCACGCCGCCTTGCCATTTCCAGTGCAACGGGGCTGCGTCTGTCTGCCAAACTACTCGTCCGCGGGCCGTACCGTGCCAATCTGCAAGACGGAGGCCGCGTAGACATGTTTACATCCCGGCGATGCATTGGTAAAACCCTGCCAGGTTACCTCGATGCCCGTCCACTCCCGCAAGCAGACATGTGCTGTTGCTCATAGATATGGTCGGTCTACAACCTCAAGCGACGCCATTCTTCATCCTTGACCCGAGATGGTCGTCATACTTCCCCTATTGTACATGGGCGCGCTTACCTTTGTTTTTTTACCGCCCCCTCTGCACCTCGGTGTCTGACACAACGAGTCCGAGCTTGCCTTCCATTACAGTCGCCGTGCAAGCCCGTACATAGCAAATATCGTGACATATATCAAGGTGCAAGAACATGCAGGCAACCATCCCAACAATCCAGCGTAGCGACATCATGTACGGTATTGACCCGTTTTCTGCTCAAAACGCCACCAACGCCTCCTGCCCACCTTCCATATTTGGTGCACTCCCCTATCCAAGCACAGCATCCGCCTCTGCCCCATCCCTGCACACGCTCGTCACGCTGCGGTTCACGTCGTTGAATCCGACCGTGCTGGACTGCAAGGTCATTGGACCGCAAAACGAGACGTGTTACCGCGTCGTGACGAACGGGCAAGCATACACCTTGCTCAAGGACGGTGCGGGGCGCGACATTGCGCTCGTCGGCTGGAACACGCACCCGACCGTCGAGGCGCAGAGCATCGGCGCAAAGCAGCCCGTCGGCCACTGGCTGCAGCTCTTTCCCGACAGGAGGTACGTCCTCTGCCTGCGGGTTTCTCGGGCTGACCGTTCAAACGCGTGCGGTAGTGCGCGGACGATGGTCCATGGCGGGGTGCGTTATGCCTGGTCGCCGTTTGACCGGTTCTTGCATGTGCGTCCTCGCTCGTCTATCGATCCCAGCTGACGTGTCACTCAGTTGTTCGCGCCTGATTCTCCGCAGTGGTTGGCGCGTGTGACCAAGAACACCGACGCCGTCCTGCTCGAACTGACCCCTCGCGCCATTGAACTTGGTCTCATGGACGTCTCTGTCCTAGCGACCGTTCTCTTACAGTCAGGCAAGAAGATTGATTAGATCGACGTGCTTCTCTTGTCATTGCGAACGTCGTCCTTGACCCCCACTTCATTAGACTTTAGCTCTCTTCCTACTGATACCCGCATCGCTTAATTATCATCTACATACTTGCTGTCATCGCTATCGCACGTCTTCACTGGATGCCACCGCTCCATAGTTCTAAATAGATTGTCTTGTTTCCTCATGAAATGTGGTTTAAATAACGGTAATAGCAAAGCCGTGCTGGCCAAACATACAAGCGTCACGACACCTGTATCGACCGCATAAACCGCTCGAGCGCAGTCATTTGAATATGCCGCAATTTTGTCGCCTCATCCACCCCCGTCAACCGGACTTGTGACTGTGCCTATTGCATCCGCGCGGAAATGAGATGAACCGTCGGAAAACCTTTTTTTTTAAAAGAGCAAGCAGAGGACGTACGAGTGCGAGCGGCTTCACTTGGTCCAACACTACTGTCAGCCCCGACATCATCTCGGCCAATGCAACCTTGTGTCTCGGATCGTTCTGCAAGTACAGAACGTCTGGCAGGATACCCATCAATCTCGGTACCGTCCGCACAAGACTTTCCAGTTCACTTTCTTCCGCCGCATCAGGTGCGGCGGTGTCAGTCAATGAAGCGTGGAGCTCGGGGAGACGCGTCATGGCGTGGACATAATCCAAATAGGCCTGGGCGAGCATGAGAAGAAATGACCGGTCGAGGAAGAGAGGACGTGCCTTGCCCTTGAGGTGCCATCCATCGATGGGATAGCTTGCCATCCGCTCGAACAAGGAGGTCAAGAACTCCAGGTCTTGGCGGATCACGGCCTCGGGTGCTAACTCGACCACCGCAAGGTCGTGCGCGGATTGATACAACCCTGCTGCCATGTACAGCCCATAGGCGTCGAAAATCTTGCCCTGGCTGAGGGCATAGAGCGCCTGTCACGATATGTAAGAATTCATGAAATGTGCAATATGTGAGGTGCACATGCCTTGGCATCATTGACCCACGCAAGGGGAATCTTTAAACTCCCGATAATGCCACTACACATCCATTCGTCTAGTTTATCGGCCGCTCTGTGCAGAATGTCTCTGATGGCCCTTTCTCGCCTAGTCGATGAACGTCAAGTTGGCATCACGACCGAGTCTAGAGAACCCACCCTGCGGAACCTTCGATGTGGAGAAGAACGAAAATCGCCTCTTGGAGCATGCCGAGTTGCTCCAGCTGTTGTGCGTAGTAACTGGCCAGCAAGTCCGCACTCGGACTGTGGCCCTCGCGACGGCCCGTGACATCCTCGTCCATTTCTTCGCATTGTTCAGACTCGCCACGATCAGAGAGACCACGAACACGCATACATCGTGAGAGGATGATGTACAGATGCCACGGAAGGGAATAATCAGCAGGTGAGGGCCCGAATGACAGTGGGGAGAGAATTTGGGAAAGAGAGCACGCCGGATCGGCATATAGTCGAATGAGGGAGAACAAGCCGTCAGGAGGGGGAGGTGATGGTATGCGAAATGCAAGTTTTGGGGATGGAGCATTCTCCAAGTACCAGGGTCGCGGAGGAGCAACGCGAGAAGGTGATTGTTGTACGGCGCGGTTATATGAGTCGTGTACTTGTGCTATAGATGCGTCCATAGGCTCCACATACCACAGGTACATCCCAAATGTCCGTCTCCAGTCTAAACCCTCGAGTGGATCGACATCAGGACATCGTTCAAGGGAGCTCGCTTTCGACCCTTCCAGGATGTCTAGGCTACCAGCGAGTACAGAGTATATCTTTCTGGTACTCACGTTGACGTGAACATCTATTCTTTGTTCCCGCCATAGTTGTAGTTGTTCCCTGAGATCCTCCCTGAATTCAAAATCGCCTGAAGCCTGAGATATGAGGGTTGCAAGTTTGACGGATCCACAATCCATAGCAGTATCGCACGCCTTGTCAATTTGGTATCCAGAAAGAAGGGTGAATATGAGAGCAGGGGAGTCTGTGGAAGAATATTTTTTGAGGTCGGCATCAACCAATGAGGTCACGGCATCCCCTAGCCATTCGGAGAGTGCTGCCTTGCGTCGGATAGACGATATACGATTTCGGACATCGACCGTGACCTCCTCGCCTAAATGAAGGTCCATGCGGTCGAATAAGGCGTGTCCAAGGCGAAAAAGCGACGCTTCGTACGAGTCATCGTTTTTGGGATACAAGGACGTGAAGGACGAAAAGGAAAGGTCTGGAGATGGATCAGCAAAAGGTACCCCGTCCTCGTCTTTCACAATGGGGGTTTTCGACAGGTGGTGTTGCAATAATCGGGAAAGTCTTTCGCTGACATCTTCTATGGGACCGGAGGCAAACGGAACAGGTGTTTTGGTTATAACGGAAGAGTTGGCCGATGTTTGACTGCCCAAGCATCAAAGTCAGGAGGCTGGCCCGAACAACAAAGGTACACGTACACCTGACTGGAGGGTCCACATAATTGGCCCAAATGGACCAGATTGCCGCCAAGACTCCACCCAACACGAAAAGAGCGGCCTAGTACAAGGCCTGCATCAACCAATGCATCTTCATTCCCGGCGACAGCTGAGGCTGATATATCAACGCGCGCATATTTGCGGGAAGGTCGATAAACGGGATGTTCAATGTCGTGAGCAAATGAAACCCTCTAGAACAGTCATGAGATGTGGGACAGTGGGACAGCTAGCCACGAACCTCTTGGGAGTCACACCGAGCATCCCCAACAGACTCACGGCTATGTTTCCGACTCATGGTAGGTGACAGTTTGAAACGTGGCCGTGTGGGTTTATTCATGGCTTGGAGGGCTGCCGCTTCCTCTGGCATTCGGAATAAGGACGTTTGCATGACATGCATCTTTTGAGCGTCCACACCAGCACGGCCAACCCACGACGCGACAGCAACACTTCGCCGACGCGCATCGTCAGAATCAGATTCTGATGAGCTCGAGGAACTGGATCGACGTTGAGTGTGAGGCTTGTACTGGACTTCACCGTCCGAGTCTTCTGCCAAAGCTTGGTTACGCGTCGTAGTGGGCTTCCCGGCGACGAGGTCGTCCTCGTCCATGTGTGATGTGTCGTCTGATTCTTCTTCTTCCATCTCCATCTCCACCTCTACGTCCTCGTCTTCCTCTGAGCTAGAGCTAGTTAAGTCCAGGTCCATGGCCACCGACTTGATTGGCGAAATGGGCCGTTTTTGTGCATCCTGGGACGTGTAGGATGGTTGCTCGTCGTCGCTGCTGTCGCTAGTGAGGGCACTGAACCGAGCCATGATTCAAGGTGAGTTACAATGGACGAACAATACGCGAGACTCAACCCAACCAAACAAGCAAATACACAGTACAATCGTACACTATGTACTACTTTGAAAAACATTGACTTCAACCCATTCATTGACCCACATGTATCTCGAGAATGTCACATAGAGATAGCGGAACCATACCAGCTGGGATTTGTGCTTTCGCATCGCTTGGACAGCTGTCGCGTATTCCTTGAAGCCAGATATAAACACGGCGCGCGGATTCCTGTGTACAGAATAGCTTAGAATCTTCTCCAACATTACACTTAGGCGACTAGAGAGGGATGAAAAAGCGCCAGCATATTTTGGAAGCACGGGCACAGTGACGAGGCTGTGGACTCGGGGTACAGGTGCGGTCAAAGGTGCATTTGAACGCAGGGTACTGGCAAGATGCCGAGCACCGAATGCGAGTGAATAATGATTCGGGTGGGATGATATGCCTTGTGTGTCAAAGGTCAAAATCTGGAGAAGATCATCAAGTCTCCACGACAAGTCGAGGGACAAACCTACGGTGTCGATGTGATTGTTCACCACGTACGGAGCAATCACGACCGCAATAACAGAGGCATCCCATTGCAGTGTCATATTGTCTTGAAGCATGCTATAAACACCTGCTCAGAGAACGACGATTCAAGGTGTGTTCGTCAACAGCCTTACGGATGATCGACGACCCAACGTTTGTCTTGGTCGATACCCATCACATCAAGACTAAGATTCAGCTCGTCCTTTCGTCTTTCCCCAAGGCCGTCTGCGTTCCCGATGGACATTGTCAGGGAAAATATTTCCGGGTGTGAGGCATCCTCTCGAAGAGCCAGGACGGTTGGTGCAAAGAAAAGGCACTCGTCGTCGGGATGTGCAGTCAATAAGAGGATACGAGAGCCATTAGGTTTCAGTAAGACATGGCTATTGGAGTGGAGGGGAAAGTACAGCGAGGACACTAGCAAGATCAGTAGTGCAGACAACCACGGCAAGTACATGACAAGGTCAGTCGGTAACTGCCGACGACAGCTCTGACAATGTCCCACTCACGCGACTACGACGTCCTTCCCGACTATCCCTTTCATTCACTCGACGTCGAGCACGATGGGTATAGGCCACGAAAACGTCTGCCAATCCCAGACCTTCGGTTCGAACAGGTGTACTTGAAGCGCATACAGGACTGTATACACATCGAGCCAGTCCAAAACACGAAGGAGAAAGGGAAAGCGCAACCCACCGTTGTGGAGATGGAGGACAGAGACTTTGTCGCGTCTACACATGCAACACCGTTGATCAACTCATCGCAACAAATCGTTAGAGTAGACTGGGGAAAAATTGTTTATGTCACCCTGCGGGATCAGGTCATAATGCCCCTGCTCCAAGGCATGCTCTGGTAAGCCTCTAGTGCTTGACGACAGGTACATCCCTGACTATGATTACAGGGGTATTGTTGGGACATATTACAGACCATTTGTCGTTTATGCAGGAGAAAGCCTTCATAAAAGTGCTGTATCAAAGCATCCAGTCGAGGGGGAAGGCGTCAGTTGGTTGCGAAGTTGGCTAAGGAGATTCGGCTTCAGCAGTATATCCGTCGGCCCACCGAGCTTATAGAGATTGTGAGGTTGGAATGACTACACCTCATGCCTACGGGGCTATACAACAACTGTCATCGATGTTCACGATTTGATCCTTGTACAGTTCTATCTGGGGCAGGAAAAGATTAGCATTTGGTATGAGGTGTCGAACTTGCAAGCGAGCGCCCAGCGCCCATCATCTAGGCCTAGCTCGCAAGGGAAGATGCGAGAAAAGCCAGTGAGTTAAAACATAAGAATTGTGGGTAGGAAATAAACAAGTCCAAAATTAAGAACTTTTTATCCTCTGGAGTAGCTTACCGTCCACGGCTCTTCAATGACACGGCTCTGGAATGTTCAAAATTTTTCATCAGTCCTTTGGACAGTGTAAGCGTCGGGGTGCCAATCCAAAGCGACGATACATACTTTATGAGAGCTTGTGGGCTAACTCAAATCAGCGAAGAAGCAGGAGCGCTTCCAATACATAGTCGGCGATTGGGCATCGCGAGTGTGTCTCTTCGTATCTTCGGATGGACAAGAGGACCAACCTAGGCCACGGAACTGCCCAGTCCAAAGCGCCTGTATGGTGTTATGCTTAGTGTTCATATCACTTACGAAGCACGAGTTAAAGGTGAGTCCAGAAATTTGGCAGCAGACCAAATATCGTACCTTAACCTCAATCAAGTTCCATTCACAGTGGTCATGTACGAGCTGTCATCTCTGCACTCACATGGACGACCTACAGTCAAGTTAGCGGCAACTTTCAGGTTGGTTGCTTCAGAAAAAGGAAAATCAGAGTCAAAGATTTGAAGCAACGCACAATTTCTTGTGGGTTTGCCACGGATATTCCCGGACGATACTAATGACTCTTCACATCAGTCACCAGGATGACATCATGATCTTCGTGCTGCAGAACGCTGAGATCGATCAGATCGAAGAGGTAAACTTGGGGAGCACGTGATCGCAACCTCGATCAATATCAAGGTCAGGGTTCACCGAATACGAATCCACCTTTGAACGGACGTGACGCCTGAAATGGGAAGAACCCTCTTCTTTGAAGCCAGAGAATCGGGAGGACAGCCATTGTGATAGGGAGAAACGCACCATGGAATTCTGATATGTCCGGTATCATACTCAGAGGTATGGCCATCGAGAATTGGAATGTATGGTCTTGTCTGGAGATATAGTCAAGCTGTGAAGAAACCGCCAAATTACCCAGGGAAAAGCAATGATTTTACGCTATTTCCGAAAATTCCACACCTGCAGGCTGCGTCACAGGATTGTCGCCAAAGCATACTGGGGCGTGTAATGGCGCACACGTTATACAGCAATAACGCATAGGTGCTGTGTAGAGAGAATGGAAAGTTGGAAAATACATTGCGTGTAATCTTGACCAGGCACTATATGATGAAACAAAGGTGCAGTGTTCGATTCCTGTGGAATCTGACGGGGGATTGAAGGCCGAGTTATTTCAGGTCCGGAGAACGGTATGCGTCAACCAGTTGTCAGCTGAGAGTACTGAAGTTTCGATGAGAATAGTGAGGCCATGCCCGCCCAAAACTTTAGCGAGTTTTTCTAGAACTCATCGCGTGCGGGTTTAAGTCGTTCTTGGCAACTCGAAGTTGTGGAGGCGATGTTGAGCTGATAGTAGTACTCACCTGCCGCCATGCATCCGCGTAGGCGATTTTCGTTCTTTATCTTATGTCAAGCAGAAAGAACTCACATATTAGTAGGCTTATTGAGCTAATATACCTTGTTCTGCTACTTTGGACCGCTGGGGGAGAATGGTGGCAAGAGCGTTAGCGACCGGGGTCCCAACTTGACGTTTTCCGCTCGAAGTTTCTATGATGGTAATAGCAGAGTCGTGGTGCACCCGGCCTGTGGTACCGAGTCGGGCCAAGTAGGAGTCCGATTTCGAATGAACTTCTGATGGAATATATTGGTAGGATACAAGAGGTTTCGGAAGATACACCAACGCCTGAAGACCTGAGGTAGTTTGCTTGCAAAATAAAAAAGACCAGTGATTTCTGAAGTTGAAATAGAAAAATAATGTAACACCACAGCTAAAAAACTAGCGACAGTGAGACAAAGGGTATTGGTAGATAGTTGCTTTGGTATATGTATGAATTTTGTTCGGGGTATAGGTCGTAAAGAAGGGAGGATCATAGGTCAACAAGCTCTTCGAGGTTCTAAGGACGCAAAGAGGATCAGCAGCACCCTGGAATCCAGCGATCACTTACCAGCCGATAACGGCTCGAGTACTGTCCAAAAGAAAAGCAGACGAATCAACATCCCGTCTAATTTAATGACGGACTGGATACTTGCACTCGGTCTCTGCGAGTGTTCATTTTTCTTGTGAACACTCGAAGACGTTGTTCCTAGGTATTCCTCAAGGGTATCGACGTTGATTGTTTTCCTGCGGACTTGAGCTCTTGCCTTTATTCTCGGGCCATTTGTAAAGGTAGTCTGCCGAGAGACAGCCCTGGTTCTATTCCATTCGTTGAATGCGGCGGTCGTTACGTCAACGCGTTGTCTGGTCAAACGGATTCATAGAGGTATTTTCACCGACACAGCATGGAAAACGCACCTAATGACCTGCAACAATTTCCGCAATGTCGAATTCGGTTTGGACCCTCGGGAGAACAATAAGCAAGGACTACGAGACGGAAAAGAGCTCAACAGCTCACTTAGTTGTTCTATGAAGAACTTCTTCAGGGTCAGGCACAGTCCCCCTTTGTAGTCAAAAGAATGTGGCATACCCTTGTAACTGTTCCGTTGTAACGGTCGTCGACTGCTTTTTCGTCGTCTCTACAAGCTGAGAGAGAAACCTCAAGTCCGCCATGAGCTGGATCAATGTGCGTGATTCCGATTTACTTACGACATGAGCATATTTCACATCGCCGTCTACTGGTAAAGAGCATTTTCCGTCACATATCGGCCAAGGGGGAGGCGATGTGACATATTGGGTGACGTCTGCGAAGGGAGTCCAATGAGAAACACGCTGCGGCGGAGAATTCCCTGCGGAGAATGCAATCGTTGGCGTGGATGTTCGAGACACCTGTCGCCCCCGGGGTTCGTAGGATGCAATGGTAAATGCGCTCCTTGGGAATGGAGGCGTACACTGCTTTCCTAGAGGGAAATCTGAATGTGAACGAGATGAATCGGTCCTCGGCAGAACATACGAAAGTAATCCGGAAGAACTGGATGTATTGTTAGCCTCGTAGCAGTTATGATCGGGATAACATTTCTAACCTCGCCATAATCTCGGCAGAGTGTTGTATTCATGAAGCTGCTGTATACTTTGCTCATCTTGGGGTTCATTGCAAAAGTAATGCTCAAGATCTGCAAGTCAAGTGGTCGTCGATGCTAGCACTGTCTGAAAGCAAGTGACGCACCAAGGATTGTTTGGCTATGACACGCGTCCCACAATGCCTATGAGTGTCCCATGGACGTGAGTTTAGCCCAAGGGACGGAATGAAACAACTTACAAATAACTTGCAGCCCAATGGGAGCGGATCAATTAGCCATTTCCTGAGGTCCTGTGAGAAGTTAATCAACCACAGAAGAACATGGTATAGGAGCAACTACATTGTCTATAATCTCTTCACCGGCGCAGGTGTATATCTCTGCAAGGTGATCCGTGTCAGAGGATCGACGTTATACGTGCACCACAATGACTTGCCTTCATCGAGCCCATCGGGCTCAGTATGGTGGCAACAGGGGACCTGATGTCCATGACCAGAGTCTGTCAACTTGGATATCAGAGTGTGAGAGTCGTGATTAATGACAGGTTTCCTTACAATAAAAAAACAAACGGTCCCCGGGGGAAGCATCCTTTACAAAGAGGTGCATCTGTGTTCGCTTTCATCATTGTTGGGGGAAATGGCAGATCTATAAATACCAGAAACGCACAATATTCATTCTAGTGGGCCAGAGTTCCTTTGGGATGGATTCGTGATCCATCATCAACACGATGCTATACCCAAAGTCCTCTACATGCAAGGGAAATGAGGTTGGAGGGAGCAAGTAAATATATACGAAAATACCCATTAGCGGCTCAAGGTCCTTGACGTCACGCTGCGCATGGTTTAGATTAGCGAAATCGTCGACTTGATTGTTCAAAACGACAATTAGAAGGGCGTTTCGCCTGCCACTAGCTGGACAAACAGAATGAGAGCTTGACATGAAACGGCGTGTTAATACGAGGAGGGGAAAGATAAGATCCGTGGACGTCCAAGCAGTGACGGTCCCATTTATGCAAGGCGCCTGGGAATAAATCCGCGTTCTCCGGCCGCACAACACAGGATATTCACAGCATGGACGGGCTGACTCTCGTTAATCATTACAGGATGAGTTTACTCCATGAGGCAGGCTCTGATCTGTAATTGAGCAAATGCGCGTCAAATAGGCAGATCAGTAGTCCATATATATACTACACCAAGTGTTGATATATAGTTGACGTTGAGTCCTAGGATACATATGTAGGCAGTGAATAGCAAAGGTCCATCGTAATCGTGGCTGCATGGGGCGTCAAAGGATATGTTCATAGATATCGCAACCCACTTGGGTTAGCCATATGTCCCTCATTTCCCTTCTCCACCTCCAGAAACATTGGCATGTCGGCTGAAATTCTGGTGGGCAGTGACATTCCCACCACATAGGTGGTCTCCATGTTCCTTCAAATAGCAATCCCCGCTGGCAGGGCAATCGTCTATCGAAACTAGCACGGATTTCTGGTTGTTGCAACCAACAATATGCTCCGTTGGATTGAAGATGAGAGTGAAATAACGTGGTGGCATCGGCTGCGAAGCAGACGATTCGCATCCGTTGCTGGTGTGACAGAGAGGGGGCGAGGTATGAGATGATCTCTTGTCGCAGTTCGAGTGGTAAGTTGAAAAATGGGGAGGGCACATAGAATGACTGCGATTTCCTGGTGCACCGAGAAACGGAATGCAAGCGAGCGCCCATTCCCGATCGTAGGAAGAGAGCGCGCGAATAGCGGAGGAGTGCAAGCGATTCTTCCCTAACCCGGCCCATGAGAACTGAGTTGCGCTGAAGGACAGCAGACAGGGCTCGGTTGGACCTTTGCCATTCAATAACTCTTTCCTCGACCGAGATAGCAGTATTAAGATACAAGTCGTCTAGTTTGACGTTCCGCAAAGAGTAGTTCTCTTCGGTTGCCCTGATGACCTCCTGTGCCCCGGTCAAGGTTAGGCTGTTTGCATTACACTGTAAACGGCATAGATGACAGCGCGATGATTTCACATAGTCCGCTAGGGTTGGCACAATGGCTTGGGTCATGTTAATAGCAGAGAGATCCAGTTCTCGAAGATAAGGAGAGCTGAGGTGGGCCAGGAATACTCGGGCGAACGAGTCGCCCAAGGAGCCACAGTGAAGTATTTGTAACGTGGACAAGCGAGACGAATTCAGTGCGAGTGCGAACTCTGTGATAACATGCGGATCGGTAGTCAGAGGGTTCTACCGCGCACGCACATAGATAAGCTAAAGAGGACATGAGCTAACGGAGACTTACTCCAGAAAGACACAACTCTCTTAGAACCATATTTCCCTTGAGAAAGGTTGCCACCGCAAGGAGGCCCAGAGCGCCGATTTCGTTCTTCGTAAGAAAGAGTTCAGTGAGACCTTGCTGGCAAGACAAACCAGCTGGCGATGCCAGGAATTCAAACAATCTCGTGCACCCTATGTCACCCAGAAAGCTTGAACCAAGGGTCAACCTATGAACAATTTGGCGTTTCCGAATTGCCCTGATAATCGTATCGACAGCTACGCAATGGCGAACTCAATACAAAGGCACTCCAGACAGAAATAAACGTACCCAAGCACGATGCAAGACGAGGACTAATGTTTTGTAGCCTATGAATAATCGGGGAGCATATCGTAGCTGAGTCTTGGTGATATGCGCGCTGCGATTTTGGAGATCTTCTTGGGGGTTTGATATGCATGTTGCGAAAGCCTCGTTGATAACGCGCTTTGGGCACTTAAACCAAGTGGTCGAGGCGGTCCAGAGTGACCGCGTGTGATTCGTGGTACTAGGCGGTGGTGTGGGTCTTTATGGACGCCACCGATGGACATTGCTCACCGTGTCGTGGCTGCCAATAGAAAGTGAGCAAAAACGACCATTGGCCTGTACATAGAGAGTCATACTAGTCGCTGGACAAGGCTAGTAGGTGTGAACGGTTGGAAGCTGACATAAGCTTCACATCCATGTCCTCTCGGAGTAGATACTAACGGATCGACATGAAGGTCAACCGTCCTCTAAGCCTGACCCTCCGCACGCTGAACGGTTGTTCATAGATCGCTGTTGAAGGCTGTTGCCATGGTGCACTCGATGCTATTTACCTGCAGATCAAGATGTTAGAAGACAAGAACGACTACAAGGTCGAGCTGCTCCTTATTTGTGGCGACTTTCAAGCTGTCCGAAACCATCGCGATTTGCAGTGTATGGCAGTCCCACAAAAATATAGACAGCTTGGTGACTTTTACAAGTAGGTTGTCTGCATCCTTTACAGATCCTGATTCTGACGTGCCAACGTTTAGATACTACACCGGCGAGAAGATTGCACCAGTGCTGACGATTGTCATCGGTGGTAACCACGAAGCGTCCAACTACTTTTGGGAATTGTGAGTTAGCTTCACAATGTTGAGCAAGAAACATATAGGTTCAACAGGTATCACGGCGGTTGGCTTGCGCCTAACATATACTTTCTTGGCCATGCAGGCTGTGTCCAGGTGAACGGTGTCCGGATCGCGGGCGCTTCAGGAATTTACGGGGTTCGCGACTTTCATCTAGGCTCGTGAACTTCGGAATCTCCCACGTTGGACACTCATTTCAAACAGGTCATCATGAACACATGCCATATGACCATTCTTCAATGCGTAGTATATATCATATCAGGGAGTATAATATCCGTCGACTGTCTCTTGTGAATATTTTTACACTCGCCATGAATGCATGCTAAAAAGATCTTAAAGCTCTCCAAGCCACATATATTTCTCTCGCATGATTGGCCTCGCTCGATCGAACACTACGGGGACACTAAAAGGTTGTTGCGCAAAAAACCTTTTTTCCGGCAAGATATCGATTCAGGGAACCTTGGATCACCTCCCCTCATGGGTTTGCTGCAAACTCTTCGCCCGGATTGGTGGTTCTCCGCTCATTTGCACGTCCGTTTCGAGGCAGTCGTGAAACATGGGAATAATTCACAGGGTTCCGGGAACAGTGGTCCACCTGTGGTTCGTACGAATCCTGAGGAGATCGTTATCTCCGACGAGGACATGGATGACGACATCACTACCGAGGCGGTATCAATGAACACAATGAAGTCTGCAGTGCCTCCAAACCCTAACGAGATGGCACCAGAAGAGAAACTTATTGAGCGACCACGGCCCGTCATTCCAATATCCGAGACTAAGTTCATGGCCTTGGACAAGTGTCTTCCACACAGAGATTTCTTAGAGGTATTTTTGTTACCATTTGGCCTATGGTGACCAACTAGCCATCCTAGATCATTGAAGTTCAACATCCCCATTCCACCATAATGCCTACAGAGCAAACAAGCCCAACCTTGACTTACGATCCAGAGTGGTTGGCGATTACACGGGCTTTCCATGAATATTTCACTACGAGTCGGCAGCAAGCGTCTTATCCAGATGAGGGCATCGCCCGGTCTCGCCTTTCCGCGGAACTAAACTGGGTCGAAGAGAATATCATCCACAAAACCACAGGTGGTTCTCTCGCCGTGAATAACTGTCAAGTCTTTGTGCAAACCGCACCAGGCCCTGGGAGTGAGGATAACGCAATGTTCCAGCAACGTGAGTTTATGACTAACGGATAAATCATACATCTTGAATTCGTCATAGCGCCATGGTATACCAATCCACAGACCGTTGCGTTTTGTAGTATGTTGGATATTGACAACAAGATCAACCCATCTCCGACCACCTAGTTGGAACTGTTCTTTGGATGAAGGATGAGGTTTTTTTTATCATTTCCACCATCGAGGCACATCCGATAACCGTTGTTTAAGTGTACTTGTGGTTACCAGGTGGTTTCAGCAATCGAGTATTGACAATCGGGATAAGCGCCCGGCTGGAGTGATACACAGGAATGTCCCACGAACACGATGCACCGTCCATGTACACCGCTCCGCCTAGCGAATCCTCTGTCCGTTCGCCCGAGATTGCTCGGCCGACCTCGGTCCATAACCTAAATGATAGTCGTGTGGACTCACCTTACATCAATGCCAGAAGCCCGTCTGGTCACCTCATTCCGTACTCCCCTACTCCAGCAAGGCGCTATTCGCGAGACAACACTTCATGGATGACTGGTAGCCGGGCTTCATTCCACGATGAGCCCAGTCCGATTGGGTCTCTCCTTCAGACAAACTCCAGTACCACTATCCATAGTCGCCAATTTGGCCCCGACGTGGTGCAGATGTCTCCCCGGGATCCTGCCCTCAATTCTTCCCCGCGTTCGACCCACACCCATCTCAGTGCAGACAGGCTGGAGCATCACCGGAACACGCCATACTCGATAAAATCTTCTTCGCAGCTTTCTGTCTCCCAGAGATCTATCAAATCTGGAAGTTCAGGACGATTGTCGTATCGGGAACATCACGGCCCAACTGCTCGTGCTAGAACCCCAGCCTCTGAGCGAATCGCACCTGACATTGCTTCTCCGTCCTCCCATACTCTAGAAAGGGCTGAACTTGGGGGTTCTGCCAACTTTGCAAGACTTATTGCCCAACCTAGTGAGGATGATCCAAATAGGCCAGGAGAGCCGATTCTCTCTGGACACCGTTTCTACCCAATGTCAGTCAGTGGCATACTCAGATATTATGACAATCGCGCGATCAGGTACGGTGCCGGATTACTTTGACAGTGCCTAGAGTTCATTGGACATCACAGACCCTTGTCTAAAAATGATTACAAAATTGAAGCAATGATGTTCGAGTACCCCAAAACACCGTTCGTTTCATCTCTGCATCCAAAGTCGACACTTTACGTATTTCCATTTCAGAGAGGTACCTTTGGGGTGGACAGCTTGTCGCCATCCTGAAGGTGCTCTTTACTTCGTACACGACGAGTCGGTTAGTGAATCTGATCCGTATGATGTTGTTAACATTGAACCTCGAGAATGGATTCACAGAAAACATTCACAGAAGTGAACATACGCGACGAGGATGTCCACGGTGATATCGAGTATTTCAGAGAGTTTTTGATTTCAGAGCTGAAAAAGGAGATCAACGAAAAGAATCTTTCCGGCAGCTTAAAAGTTAATGAGATTGAGCTGGTCTTGGAACCCAAAGTGGACAGACAAGGTGTGATGTGCTGTTACTATTTCGTGTATCCGCCAACCAGGAGCCTCTTTTGGCTTGATGGATGGGAGGGGGACGAAATATTCAAGGATTGTAAAGGCGAACTATCGGAACCCCACAAAGGTATGCCGTTTTGAGTAATTGAACCTGATGAGCTCCTCAATAGTTTGGAAACATCAGGGTTGGCTATCCAAGCGCAATACTGGTGCGCCACATGCGTAGGTCATTTGTTGTAATACAATCACTGATCTGACGGCCCAGCACCATCCAGCTTGTCGTGTACGATGTACCAATGATCTGAGTCGACTCTAGGAACCATTGGGATCTCTTCCCGAACTTCTGCAAGATTACACAAGACTTGAAGGACGAGGTAGTGGACATGATTCTGCATGCGACATGCGGTGAGTACTCCGCTCTCGCGGTTCCGTGTGCTTGAACCCGGTACCGCAGATCACTTGACATCGAATACGTCGACATGCCCTTTCAGCCTTGAAGAGCTAAAGAATCATTTAGCTGTCGTTGATCGAATCGATCGTACGTTATGTCTTTTGTAACATACGCCTGCTTACCCCATTCCAGCCGAAAAGACGGGCAAGCGCGGCCACACTGTTGTCGTGACAGGTGAATCGAAACCTCGTTCATCAAGTTGACCAGAAGCTCACAGCTCTATAGGCCGAATCATGCATACATTCTGTACGTATTTTTTTAATCTGGAATCTTATTAGTTAACATGTGTAGATCATGCCTACTTCATGAATTATTATGGGGAGGATTGCGCCCGCCTCAATTTTGACCAAACAATTCATGATTGGAGATACCACGCATCGCTGTTCATGACAATATTTGCACCGCTGTTGTTTATGGTACCGGTTAAGAATGTGCAAGTGTTACACAGAATCTTTGTCGACGATATTGCCAGCAAAGAAAGGTGGAACATGTTCCTCACCAGGTTGCATTCACATTTCCAAGCAACCAGCGTACTAGTAAGTAGATTACATCCTTGAGTTCTGAGCCGAGTAACCAGTTAAATTTCAGGCTACCGTGCTTTTGAACGCCAATGTCGGGCTTCTTGCCAAACTGCCAACAGATGGCTTTGCCGAGCAATACCTCTGTTATATGTCGCTGGTAGCAAGCATGGCGAGCATCATTCTGGGGCTCGTCTTTATGGGAACTACCCGTATCGAGGAGAAGATCGACCCACTTAAAGCTGTGAGTCCGTCATGATGGCATAGACATCTCTGATATCCTCTACATGAACAGGCCACCTTTTTGAGTCGCTTACGCCATAAAAGGCACGGTCTCGAGACTCTTGCTATCATATATAGTCTACCCAACGCTTTCCTGATGTGGGGGTGAGTATCTCAGATACTGTACGCGACAATTGACATTGACGTGCATTCTTAGCATGCTTCTTTTCTTTGCAGCCTTTGCAGTCCAATGGTACTATGCAGGCACCACTATTATGCGCGCGTGCGCGGGAGGTTTTATATTAGGAGTTGCTTTGCTGATTGCATGGAGCATCTGGACCGCTCAGGATCCGTCCGACGCATGGTGGTTCCAACTGGATCCCTATCGACAGAAGCAGCGGGGAGAGCAAGAGGAAGGTGGATTTTTTACAAGGCTCAAGAAGTCGCTTTCTCGAAATTTTGTGTCGCAATTCTTCCCCGAGGAAAGTTGGCACACACGCAATAACTAGGGAGCCTTGGCTGGTCCAAGTCTGATGTGATCTATCAGATCTATGTTGTCGGAGTTGTAGGAGACATTGTGTACTATGTCACTGTTGTTTGACTGAGGCAGTGCAACCAGTACACTGTACATATCTACGTTTCCCATCGTGTTATATTCAAATCTCAATATCCTACCAGGTTCAACACCACCGGTTCTAGCAAGTTCGTTTCGCTTGGGTACTCTGGCGTCGCTGAAGCTGGAAGCGTGTCTATTCGTAAGTGTCAGGCTATACCGGTACTCTGTTAATCGTACTGTTTTCTGCTCCACTGAAAGCAACCACAATTTCATTAGAAACACGTATAGATGGACTCTCGTGCAGTGCTAAAGGCGGCCCCCGTCCCTCAGCTTCCTTCCACCAAACATGGCGTTCCATCGTCCCGCTTGAATCGCATGGATGAAGGACTGCATGGAACCACAGGTCAGTTCTGGTAATGGACTACTTCCTGTCTACTCATCCCTCTTGTGTCGCCAAGGTGCACAGAAGATCATTTCCCACATGAACGCGCAACGTTCCGCTGTCACCAAGTTGACACTGAACCATAATCCGCTGGGGGATGATGGCATATCCCACATCTTCAACTACCTCTGCTCTGCACCTGGCTCCAAGCACCGAATCGCATTGTCCGAGATCAGTCTAAATAGCACAGGCATTGGGTCCAAAGGATTACAGGCGATTTCAGACTACGTCAGAGGCAACGAAGTGTTGAGAACATTATGGTTGGCTAATGTCTGTTCTTTTTTTTCTTTCTGGTTTTATGCCTCTAATTCCACGCATTGTTACAGAATGCTCTTCTGCCTGACCCCTCTGTCTTCTTGTCACTGGCGGAAGCCATCAATGACTCTCGGCTCCGATTTCTCTCACTCTCAGGCAATAATCGGTTGGGTGATTCCTTCGTAGAACAATTCCTCCCTTTTCTTCATTCGCCTTACCTCCATGAGTTACATATAAATGCCGTTGGATTGACCGTTCGGAGTGCGCCAGTGATTGGTGCCTGGGTCTCTGGTAACCTACACGGGACTGGCGATGGGGTATGCTATCTTCAGATATTCAAGAGCAGTGGAAATAGCCTCGGAGTAAATGGGGTTTGGGACATCATTCGAGCTATAGAGAGAGGAAACTGGGGCATCACGAAAGTGGAGATGTATGCCAATCAGCTTATTCCATGTCCTGTTTCATCGGCTACTGGTACGTTTCTTATATCAGTCAGCCGACTCCAATGTATTGACCATTCCAGAAACGGAGGAAGCAATGAAGGACGCCACACATGCACTCCATGGTGTTCTCATGCGGAATGGCTACTGGAAACGACAGACAGAGAAAGAGGCCCTCGTGCTCCTGAGATATTCCAGACCGTTACTCATGCATTCTATATCTTCACCACTACCTTCATCTCCATCTCGTCCAACATCACCCCCTCTGTGGACAGCCACATCACTATTCCCTTTCTATGCCCTACCAAACGAACTGAAACTACATATTCTTGGGATACTGGCACCGTCTCTTTCGTCTGCACAACGTGTACGCATCTATCATTACGCGTCTGATCCATCAACTCTACCGTCTCTGCTACCCTCGCTACAGCGCGATCGGGGAAAGGGATGCCTTCCGGATCCCTCTAGTCTATTGGGTTCCTCTGTTGGGTTCCCGGTGGCTGGCCCCGGTGGCAGTCAACGCTGTGCGGACGGGAAATGTATGGGTGCCGGCAACAGTATACTCTGCCGAAGAGAAGTGGAACGCAACAGATTCCTTGAGGCTATGGGTTGCTGCGCGTACGAACCAGAAAGGGGTACCACAGCCAAGAATGACTTGTGTTCTCCAACGTTGGGTATCGCGAACTAGTATTTCCTAGGACATTTATGGGACACATGTTGGATTTGTATATTCATTTGTACCAATAGCACTATTATTATTGTCTTGAGCGCGCGTACATTTCTCGAGTATAGGGAAGGGGTATATAACGCCTTGTAGACGTCTGACGTAAGCGACTATATCGTTTCTACCTCCAGCGCTGAACGCGGTCCGTCTTTTTTCCCAACTTCCAAACACCCCGTTCGACGCAAGGCAACATTGACAAGAGCGCATTCACTGGTCCTTGGACGCTCGTACTGCTGCGGCGGGGTGTTTGGGATGGCCACAAAGGAAGAGCAAGAGACTCTCCGTCTCCTCGTTCAGCACGTCGCACGTGGATTTTACGAGCCAAAGTATATCATCATCTTGGACCAGCTTGCTCGGCACCCTGTGTAAGTATTAACACGATAGAAACGTGGGGCTCCTTGAACTCCTGCTGAATGTCACCATTGTTTTTCGCGCAACTTCGTGTGACGTGTTGTATACTGTAGTCTCAAAGATGATGACTTGGCCGGTCGCATGGGGCTCCAGGCCAAGGAATTGAACAAGTTGATGGCCGTCTTGGGGAATGACCGTCTCGTGCACGTGTAAGTCACACTCCTTCGTCATTGTCTCGCCCTTGACCTGTTCCAGCTACCGTCAAAACGAACTTAAAGAAGGTGCCCAGAGGTCTGTCGGCAAGCAATATTATTACATAGACTACCAGCGTTTCTGCGATGTTGTCAAGTGGCGTATCGCTGAGATGCGAAGGATTATCGACTCTGGTCTGCGTAACGTTTGTCTTGACCATCTGCTACTTTCCCACCTTAATCTCATGTCCATTCCAACAGGAACTCGACAACAAGGGGTACATATGTCCGCAATGTGGAAAATCATATACACCGCTTGAGGCCGACAAGCTCATGGACTTCACTAGACTGATCTTCGTCTGCGAGATTTGCCATGGGGAAGTAATTGATAATGAAAATGCTGAGTCGGTGAGAGGAAGCCAAGACCGAATGCAGCGCTTCAATCGTGCAATGCGCTTTGTCATCGAGGGCTTACGGAAAACGGAATCCATGGTGCTTCCTGCGTTAGTCACCTCCGTTTTCGATAGGAAATTTCGCTGATAGTGCTCTCAGATTGGATGTACAATCATGGATCAAAAGTAATGCTGTGGACCCAGAAAAGCAGAAGACCGGCCAGTCTTCGAATTTGAAGGTTGCCGGATCCTCAGGTTCTGGTCGGCAAGACGAAGGCATTGGGATTGTTATGTCGATGGACAAGGACGAGGCGACGAGGCGACAAGAACGGGATGCAGAGGCAGCAGCGAAACGACAACAAAATCTTCTTCCTGCGTGGCATCTCAAGAGCACCATTTCTGGAGATCTCACGGCACTCGGTATTCAAGAGAATGCGCGGACCTTGAGTGGACAACAGCCGTTACCCACTGGCGACGAGTCGTTGAGAGGTTTAGGCACTATTGGTCCGTCACGAATGCCTCAGGCTCCGAAACCTATCGAGGACATTAAGCCAGTAATTAACACCGAAGCGGATTGTAAGTTGAACACACCCAACTCCCTTCCTACCTAATTCCTTGGGTAGACTATGAACAGTATTATGCTTCATTGGCTGCTTCAAATGCAGCTTCTGCTCAAGCGACTCCGTCAGGTCTGGGGAGCGAAGAAGTTGACTCAGAGGAGGAAACAAAGCACTCGTTCCAACATTTAGGGGCGCTCAACGGATACCGGAAGAGGTCTCGTTCCCAGGATGATGAGGGGACTGCCATGAAGAAGCTTGCGAGAGTAGAGCCGGACCGGAATGGGTTGGGCCACCATGGAGCAGAAGATGGGCGTGGGGCAGACGACCCCCTTGTATCAGGTATGCGACATGAACACAATTTAGCGCACGCGGTAGCTCATCCCCCTTTTATCAGTAAATGGTTCACAGAAACCATTTTCTGAGGTTACCGAGGAGGACCAAGAACTAATGACGCCGGATGAATATACGGCTTATTTCGCGGTGTTTCAAGCGCAGTCATAGCATGTGAACTTTGACACCATCTATCTATTCCACTGACCTATGAGACCTATTTCGATAGATGTACCTTAGCCCCATGTACTGTAGTCACAGTACGAGTACTTACCGTTGAGACAGGGGTGTTTCCCAGAATGGTCACCACTTTGAATCAGCATCTTACGCATCTTTCTACTCACTCCTACTCGGTCCGTCTAATGGTGAGGGTGTGATCTGTACCTTCACTGACCATAAGCCTACCCAATCCTCCCATGTAGCCTTCGAGACAAAAGAATCAGAATCCATCTGGTCTTGGTCGAGCGATCATTAATCGTAGGGTGAAAGAAACTCGTGAGAGGCAGGAATCACGCCTCGTACGTCTTCCAGACCGTCCAAGTTGTGTTGCTATTCAGAAGATTATAGTATACTACAGATGTCGATTCAACATCCCGACTAAAATCTGTTACCCAAGAACGAGATCTCGACGAGTTTCTCAATACCGCTCAGTTGGCCGGCACCGAATTCACAGCTGGTAAGTGCAATGCGATCTATTATATCCCCCTTCGTTCTGACGGCTCATCCGAGTTACGCGACAGAGCGCCGTAACATCAAAATCATACAGTCGTCATCATCCCAGAATCCCTACCTCCTTACAGAGGCGGAGGAACAATCCACGCTTAGAAAACACCAAGCCAACAAGCAACGACTCAGAGTTCCGAGACGACCGCCATGGACGAGAACGATAACGACTGCGCAACTAGATCGACAGGAGAAGGACGCTTTCTTGGATTGGAGAAGAGGGATGGCGCAGTATGTGCATTCTCTAGCTCCTGCTTAGATATGTTTATCGTTTTGTAGACTACAAGAAGACGAAAAGTTTCTTCTTACTCCTTTCGAGCGCAATATCGAAGTATGGCGTCAGCTCTGGCGCGTGCTCGAGCGTTCCCACCTTGTGGTGCAGATTGTCGACGCACGGAATCCACTGAGATTCCGATGCGAGGACCTTGAGTCCTATGTACAGGATGTGGAAGGACCAGAAGGTGAGGCTGGGACTGGGAAAGGGTTGAGGAAGAGCCTGTTGCTGATAAACAAGGCTGATCTATTGACTGCAACTCAAAGGTGCGGAATCCATGCTTCCATGCGCTGCCTTCTTTGACCACTGGACGGTAGACGAATATGGGCAGACTACTTTGATGAGCAAGGCATTCAATATGCCTTTTTCTCGGCCGCCAATGCGGCTGCTTTACAACAAGCACGGCGTGAATCCCTAGTGCAACATGAACCGGAAGCCGATACACCACAGCGTCTGCCAGATAGAGCGGATCAACAAGGGTCGAGCTCGAATCCGACTGCCGAAGCGGAGACTTCGTCTGATTCGGAGGGCCCTCGCACACCCGACGACCACGACGAAGAAAACGAAGTGCTACCAGATTCCGACATTGATTCAGCCGGTGACAAGAAATTCAAGTATGTGCCTACGGAAGAGGATACGCCCGATGGGCGTGATCCGAGGACAAAGGTTCTAAATGTAATGGAACTTGAAGAATTATTCGTCTCCGCTGCACCCGATCTCTCTAGTGCGCAACCTTTTTGTGTGTTGGACTGCTTCCTGATAGCATTTTAGAATTCAAAAACCTCTCTGGAGAACCACCGGCAAAACTCGTGGTGGGACTGGTTGGTTACCCCAACGTCGGGAAATCGAGTACGATTAACGCTCTCCTCGGGGAGAAAAAAGTTAGCGTTTCCTCGACGCCAGGCAAAACCAAGCACTTTCAGACCATTCATCTTTCTCCAAGTATTGTCTTGTGTGACTGTCCGGGTCTGGTCTTTCCGCAGTTCGCGACCACAAAGGCGGCATTGGTTTGTGATGGCGTGTTACCCATTGATCAAATGCGAGAACATACAGGACCAGTTGCGCTTGTAGTGAATAGGATACCCAAGGGTGTTCTGGAAGCATGGTATGGTTTGAGTATTCAGGTGAGGAGTGTCGAGGAAGGTGGAGATGGGAATGCGTCGGCCGAGGATTTGTTGGTTGCTTATGCCAGTATGTGATCCGTTTTACGTGCATGTCCGTTTTATTGACGAGTATATGCACGCCCTATAGTTGCACGAGGCTTCATGCGTTCGGGCCAGGGCAACCCAGACGAAGCACGAGCGGCGAGATACATCCTCAAAGACTATGTGAATGGGAAGCTTTTATATTGTCAGCCACCTCCAGGTACGGTGGAGGAGCCGTTTAACCAACAGACACACGAACTGTCGCTTCTCCGTGCGGCAGGCAAGAAGCGAGCACCTGTTACGCGTGTCACAAAGGGTGCTGATACCTTTGTTGCTGCCTTTACATCGCCAGATGATGTTTCCTTTACGACGCAAGGGAACGGTGCGAAATCCCTTGCCTTGGACAGAGAATTTTTTGCGCATGATTCACTTTCGTCACGTCCATTCATACAAGGATCCGCACGACATGGACAGCAATTCACAAGGGGAAGGTTATATCCACACCAGAAGATGGTGGCGAACGACGGCACAGTACTTGACCCAGGAAAAGTTGCTGCGATGATGAGTGGACTCGGGCAAGAGATGAATGGGAAAAAGCATTACAAGAAGGGGAAGAGGGTGAAGCAGAGAAGCGGAAAAGGATACGATTGACTGTTGTCTGCTCATGAATAGAGACGGGTTACTCGTTCCATGTCAGGATGTCCCGGTCGTCCTCTGAATCGTGATCACGCTTGCGATGGAGCATGACACGTTCACGAGATGGGAACAGCCTGTTGCAATCTACAAGGTGTGAGGGTGTACGGGTAGACAGATGGCATTGGACAACACCTTGAAATGCACAGATAAAAATGGGCGTTCTGTATGGGCTGAGCATCGCTCTGGGATGAAGACGGAGACGTACTCTGTAGGCGATGTCATCCAGCCATGACCTGTATCGAGGTCTTTCTGGACCGTCGTCGCTGTGGAAAAAGGTCGAGGATACAAACAACAGAAACTCTGGTTGCTCACTGTCTTGTGTTGCAGGCCTTGACTTGAGGACAGATGGGAGTCGTGGACCAGTCGACATGTGGAAGTGTCCAACTTGGCTCTGTACAACCATCAACGTCTTCAATGACAGAAATCCTCTCGCCAGTCACTCTTCCCTACAGCGGTCGCACAATGGAAAATAGATTGGTAAAGGCCCGTATAGTCTAGTAATATTTTTTTGGGCGTCGCTCATGACACTGTACATCCAGGTCGCCATGTACGAGCACCTGGCAAAAATGTATGGTGGCCCTCCCAACAAATACCACATGGGTCTCTATGCTGAATGGGCAAAGTACGACTGGGGGATGATCATCACTGGCAACGTCCAAGTCTCTCGAGAACACCTCACGCTTGGACGCGATCTTGTAGTGCCCGAGGTGCTCAGCGAAGAGACGTTGGCACCGTTCAAGAAGCTAGCGCAGACGATCCATGCGGAGGACTCGCCCAATCGACCAACACGCTCATTGGCTGTCATGCAGCTCTCCCATGTCGGACGTCAGTCTCCAAATTTCATTGGTGGTCGCAAACTCGGTGTACCTCCCATTGCACCAAGTCCAATCCAGCTTGGATCGAAGAAACGTGTGTGGAAGCGTGATGGTGTTACTCCTCTGGACTCACAGGACACTCCGCATCCATACTTTCGCTTACTATTCCAAAAACCCCGGGAGATGACTCTTCATGATATCAAGCAAGTACAAGAGGCGTTTGTTAGAGGCGCATTGACTGCTCTCCAGGCTGGGTTTGACGGCGTTCAGCTTCATTGTGCACATGGATGTGAGTAATTCCATGGCAATTGCGAATAGACATTGAGTACTTCCCCAGATCTTCTCGCCCAATTTTTCAATCCAAAGGTATCTCCCGAAAGATTGAACTATGCGAATGACATTACTAGCATGTCATTCTCATAGACCAATGTTCGGCAAGACGCGTACTCCGTGAAAGCGCTCCGTATGGTGCGCGAAACGGTTGAGAGCATTCGCGCCGTAGTTCCGAAGCACTTCGTCGTTGGTGTGAAACTTAACTCGGCAGACTACGTAGAAGCTGGCGAGCGACCCTCGGACGAAAACATCTTGAACGAGACTCAGCGTGTCCTCGATCACATACGTACAATTGCGCTTTGGGGAGTGGTCGACTTTATCGAAATAAGTGGGGGTGATTACGAGTCTCCAGGTATGTACTGCGGCGAGATTTTAGCTCCAATTCTCATCTCTATTGCAGATTTTATGTCTGCCAAGTCAACAAGTCCTCGACAAGCCTTTTTCTCCCAGTTCGCGAAAAAGGCGCGGGAATGTATAAACGCGGAAGTTCCACCAGGAATCGACGTTCCTCTAGTTCTCCTTACAGGTGGTCTTCGATCGGCTGCGCACCTTCATGGCGCACTGGACGCTGGTCATGCTGACCTGCTTGGAATTGGGCGCGGCTCTATTTTGCGTCCAGACATACCAGTAATTCTACGGCAGAAAATGCTCAACACTCTTACGAATGACACTCCCATTGCCTTGGATGACGAACCGTTCGCACAAGAACCAGACGGTGACATCCGGCTGCCACCATGGATACCCTCAATCCCGTTGGTTGGAGCGGGAGTCAGTATAGCGTGGTACAGCGTTCGTTTGCGAGAGATAGCCGTCTCTCAATCACAAAAGAGGGCAGATGGAACATTACCTCCCGCTCCCTCGCCAGCGTTTGGAATGACGGGGATAGAGGCTATCCTACGGATGTGGGTCTGGGTAGAATGGGATGAGATGCTCATTGGAGCGTTGTCGGTCTATTGCATAGGTGTGTTGGTGTATTATATGACTCACAGTGGCATCCTTGCAGGAGATGTCATATCCGCTACGGTCTAGTAGCGTTGTACCTGCAATTATCAGTGTAGGTGGGCACCCACTCGAGCTTATAGTCCCCTGTCAGGAAGGCGTTGAGAGATATCCTCTTTTCGCCGTTCACGGAGAGGTCACGGGAGGCAGTGACTTACTCTTTGAACGCACTTGGGTGGTGCTCTTGTCCAGTACTCATCGATCTATCGTTTGTGGGGTTACTCGCCTGCACTCCGCAAGTACCCAGTGTTCGTCAAACTAGGCTGGCTTTCGCTTTGGCACGGGATCGTAGACCTATTAATGACTTCGAAACACTTTTGGATAGTTAGGTTGCTGTATGAGCCAAGGTTGCCGCGTTTTGGCTGCTCGCTGTCTGGGGGCGTCGAGGACGACGACAGGCATTTGACATTGTAGTAGTCTGACAAGGGTGTACATATACGACCACTGGCGTAGCATTAGCGTGATCGATGGCGACCCTTCCCCGCACGACAAAGCAAAGTGCAACGCCGCCTTCCACTCGAATACCCGCGTTTGCTCAAAGGCCTCTCTCTGATAATGACTTTGATGCTGGTATAAACTCATCTACAGCGTGGGCAGAGCACCTCGAGCGGGGCTCTCTCTCTGACGACGATCCTGCTGACCATCTGTCGGACGTACATGGACCCGGCTTGCCTGCGCGTGCATTATACCACTTTGAAGGCAAGGCAGAATTCAGAGAGCTCACTGTCGAAGCAGGCGATAGGCTCGAGGTTCTGAGGCAGGATGCTGGAGACGGATGGAGCCTCGTAAAGCTCGAGGACGGGAAGATCGGTTTGCTGCCTGCAACATATTACACGGTAAATGTGTCGCAACTTGGAACGGTTTCAGTTTGACATCTCACCGTTTACTAGCTTACCATCGATTTCCTCCTTGCGCCAGTGAACAGCCGTCCAAAGACAAAGGAACTGTCCGCTGACAACATCACACCCCGGGTTTCTCTAAAGGGAAGCTCTGAACTAGAGCTCTCTCAGATCACTCCACACGCTACAGGAGAATGGCCGAGCGTGCTTCCAAGTTTCCGCCAGCGATTACTAGGTGGAAAGACTATCAATCGATTCTCTGCATTTGTTACAAGTGGTGCAGAGGAGTGGGTTCTCAAGGGCGCTCCAGTTCTTGAAGACGAGCATGCATTGTCTGCTCCCTCTTTTCATAACCGCTTTTCGACGACAGACTCTGTCGCAGAAGACACTCGACTCAACAGACTGGGAATCGGGGAAGCCGATAGGCATTATGTCGACGAAGGCCCAGCCTGGCAACCCAAGATTCCGGGGTTCCGTATCTTGGTGCACTCCCCATCAAAGAGGTCATCTGGCCTTTCCGGAGCTTACACTGTGTATAGCGTCACATCTCTTATACAGTCACCTGAGCACGATGGATCTGGAATGGGAGCGATTCATCCAGATTCCCCTGTATATATCACCGTCCAACGACGCTTTTCGCACTTTGTTGTGCTTCATACGTCGCTCCTCAGACGTCTTCCTGGAATTGCACTGCCGCCACTTCCAGAGAAACAATACGCAGGTCGATTTAATGCTGCGTTCGTCGAGGCTCGACGAGGAGATTTGGAACGGTACCTCGATCGTGTTGTACGGCACCCAATCGCGCGTTACGCAGAGGTTGTCACGTCATTTCTGGCCTGTGAGGATGACCTAGTGAGCGATTCCTTGAAAGAGTGAGGATGCCATTGACCTTTTGCCTGACAAGGAGTGGAAACGGATGATGCCTCAGTTCTTATCCATGCCTGCCGCGGGACCATCGTTCTTTGCGCACGTCTTTCATCCAGCCTTCAATATCGATACCGAGGACGCGTCGGGGGTGATTGGAAAGTTTGACAACCATGTGCGGGCTGTGGGAAGGGGCGTGCAGGGATTAAGAAACATTTTCAATCGAGTGAGAGAAGCACGAATGGGTGTGTGTTTTCAGCCCGTCATTTATGCATCTATTATGAACATGCTTGTAGAGATGTCCAAGGCAGAGCGTCTCCTCTCCTATTCCCTCCTGTCTCTTATCACTGCGAAGCCGTTATCATCCGCGCCGGCACTTGGCGCAGTAGAGGAGGAAGAGAATGCGTCTCCTCAACTACAAGGTCTGCTGAACAATGATGGCGCTTGGTGCTGGCGTGATGGTTGCCAAGGTATAAAGCTGACTTGTCATGATTCCACAGCTTGATGGCGTTACAAGTAGACTGTCTCAAACTTACAAAAAATGTTCAGAAGACTGCAGAGACGTTGCAGAGTGTAGCAGATCTGTTTGATGATCACGTCGGTGGCAAATGGCTGTGTCTAGCTCGCTGCTGAGTTTCGCTGTAGGCTAGGCGAAGACAGCTCGCAACTCACGAAGCTCTCAAAAGTGTCGCCCATCCATATATGATATACCAGGTGCGTGATGTGACCCCTGTCCCTACCCAAACTGAACAACTGCTCCAAGGGGGTCGTCGAGACCCATCGATCCACATACTCCCGGTATATGGGGGCCATCGGCAACAATGTCTGCGGTCCATCCTTGGTTCACTTCCCTGACTGATTCGTGACTAGCCAAACGAAGATGTGGCTTCGCGCTGCGAAACGGTTCTCAACGCGACCATGTCTGAACTGGACACATATCACACTCAAAAAGTGGAAGATTTTACAAGCTTGACAAGGGATCATCTCGATGGGGAAATTGCACTGTACGAACAAATCTTGATACGCCTCAGATCGGCACGGCGCATGCTCGATCCGCCGCACGTGAATGAACTGGGATATTCGCCGAGAAGACCGTCGCGATTCGAAAAGGATTTGAACAGATCGGTGAATGAGGTCGAGCCACTTCCGCAGCCTTGTCCGCATGTGTATGACTCGGCGCCCATGCGACCTGTGAGCATGGCTATTCAGGGTGGGATGGGTCTCCTTCTCGGGGGTTCGGGCTTGGGAGGGAGAACGAGCGTTTTGGGTAGGCTGTGGGCTTGATCTCTCGTTTGCTGCGTCTTTTTCTTGGAAAAAAGGGTGTTGTTCGATATGTATAGTTTACGAACAATTTTAATTAGTCACTAACAGGACTCTCGAAGGAATGTATCATCCAATCTTGTAGTATCACAGCAAAGATCTCTTCGCCATGGTGGTGTTAGTTCGAACGCGATCCCAGGAGTACTGGCGTGGTTGGCTTGAATAACTTCAAATGGAAGTATTGACTTTGGCTACTCGTGCCATCGCAACGTCCGCATTTCAGAACTTGTCGATCATCATAACCAACTCGGAAGGTAAGGGGGATCAAAGGAAGACCGGTATACTACGTTCATTGTATTCATTGTATCCGGGTATCTGAGAGATTGCGCTATGCACAAGGAACCACGGCCCATAGTATGTCTCACGGACACCCCGCTTGATCCGTAAACGTGTTTTTCCTGTGGATGTGTGAGCTCAGAATCATGACATGGATCATGACTCACGACTCCGCAAATCCGACGCGTTTGTTATCTGTATCAAACACCTAGCCAAAATCATCAATGACTCTGACTGTCCACAGTCAAATTCTACTGACCGTATAAAACATCTCCATAAATTTCATCCCCAAGACAAAATTGACGCCTTCCAAGGCCTCCAGGTCGAAGACCACACCGTAATGTTTGTCGGCTTCACCACCTACTGCTGTGTTCTCATCTTGTGGAGTTAGTTGTGCTGCGACGTCCAAGACGAACTCCCGGCCGCTAATCTTAAAGCTGAGTGGTCGCATATTCTTTATCGAAGATGCAGGGATTTCGAGGACCCCAACGGTTGCATTCATCTTGGCACCTGTTATAGGCTTTATGTACCTCTTAAACGCCTCACTCGAGAGACCGATCACTAATGATTCGGACGTTGCGTCGGATGCAAGGATCATGAAAGGGCAAACGGGAACACATACGCGAAGTACCAGTATCGACTATTCCAGCAGCGGAGTCGCAAATGATAGTGTCGTTGCCATTTGTGATCGAGGTGGTATTGATACCCCAGTACAGGGAGGATGGATGTGTCTTTGTAATGGGTGTATACGTCACATCGCCCACAAACTGTACAAGGAGTGCATGTTGTTAGATCACGGATTTGGACGATGCTCTGTACAATAGCCACATACTAAACTCGTATCAATGCCTCCAAAAGTCAATGCGCCATCTACGCATCTGAGTGTTACCGAAAACAAAAGCTAGGTGATGACACCTACTTGTGTCATTGTCGCTCGTCGCAGGTGCAAAGTGGACACCGAGCACTTGGTTCTTGATGAGGTTCTGCACCACAAGATTGTTCATGACGGTTGGGATCGTTGAATTTTTATCAGGTGAGAGGTTGTGGAGCGTGAGGTCAGCAGGACCAAAACCAAGGATACCGTCAAAGCCTGAAAAACCGGAAGAGTTAAGTGCATCGCCAATCGATTGGTTTTTAATAACGAGGCCCGGTGCGAGAGTCACCCGGTCAAGATCTGTTTTCTGTCAGTAATCACAAGGAGAAATGTCATAGGATCCTTACATTCAATCCCCCTGAAATAACCAGACCCATACCTTGCTGACACGTTGTTTCCTGTGGGGTAACTCGTGGACGTTTTCTTATATTTAGTCCCCGTTCTGTGATGGGTACTGTGTGGTGTATGACTTGGAGTGGTCATCCATGCTTACCCAACAAATGTAGTGGAGGAACCGGTGTCGACCAAAAGGTTATAGAGAGTTGGAGGGTCACCGACACCGACACTCGCTGTGTATATGGAGTATGAAAGTTCGGTCACGGGGATAGTAGTTGATCCGTCTGTCTGAGACAGGAGAGCAGCGATATGGGCACGGTCCGTTTCAGCAATACCGCGATGATGGGAACCAATGCGTGAATGCTTCTTCAACGGAACGGTGACCTGGGGCGAGACAGATGAAGCAAGAAGGAGAAGGAACAGAGCAGCAGACGACCTCATGCTGTGGGGTGTGTTTGGAGTACTGTTGGGTATTTATGCGCCAGGCTAGACACGAAGCAGCCCGTGTGCCGCACTTCAGTGAAACAATTCGTGTTTTCCGATTTTCGAGGTTCGGGCAGATGGTGGCCATGCGTATGGGTGGTTCACATAGAAACTGTGTAAGAGAACAGGCATATTGACGCGAATACGACCATGCAGGCGAGTCTGTTGAAAAAGACAGACCCAAGTGTTGATCCGGATGGGAATCAGAGCGACTTGGCTTTTTTCAAGATGTATGAGGATGACTGATGGTCATTGCCAGTGCGACACGGTACATTCCTATCATATCTGTCATTAATTCATTAGTAGTTGACCCGAGGATGGGGTGACGTGTGACGTGTGACAGTCTTCATCATGCTCATCACCAAGACTTGGTTCGATGTGCCGACCAAGCTCGACAACGGGAAACCGATTCGTATTTTTGTGATCGCACCCAACATCGCAGATTATCCGCAGGCCAAGTTTCCAGGTATTCACTACTCATGCTTGCAATGATACACTGATCACGGCGAGTAGGTGTTATCTGCTTCAGGTGTGTGCCATAGCCCTCGTGAACTCTCAAGACAGATCGATGCCACTAGCGAGATCTATCAAGTCACCGGACCTGTCGAGAGATTTGCTGGGCAAATTGCGAGCCATGGATACGTTGTTGGTACGTCGAGTACTTCCTGCGAGAGATGCGCCGACGTAGTACACGAATGCAGCATGCCCATCAACTTATCACGAGTTTGAAGGACCCGATCCAATCCCCTACGATGTAGAAGGTACACTATGTCAATCATATCCCTTGAGTACTCATGCGTGCATGACTAGGAACGGACAGAGGGAACAAGTACAAGGTTGATATCACGCATGTATCTGGCTATTTCGGTGCTGATATCTGTAGATCGAAAAAAATCTGGCTGCCTATAACGAGGTACTGACATCCATTGCCGCCACCAAGTCTGCTAATGCGGGTGAAGGATGCCACACTCTCTATCGATCTTTTAGTTTCCCGTCCAAACTGCAATGGTCGTATTGCGGGTCTGTGGGCCATTCCTTCCCTCGTCACTAGTGACTCAGTGTTTTAAAAAGCCACGGGAATGTGCTTGGGAGGTCACTTGGTATATCTCTACCGTTGAGATTGAATGACCTGTCTAACCCAAATCTAGGCGTTCCGTGTGCGGTATCAGTGCTTCTCATCAAAGAATTTATTGAACAATTTGACTTTTTAGGCTGCCTTTGATCCAAGAGTACTGTCTTCAGTATGCTTCTTTGCGACAGATATCCATAGTGCAACTCTCGGCAAAGGCAAAAACGATGACACCCTCGACCGAGTCCGAAATGGAGACATCAAAGGAGAGCTCGTTGTGAGTACTACTCGTCCTTGACTTGTGTCCGTCTTTACATGGGCCATTTCAGATGATTTTTGGGAAGCAGGTATGTACCACCCTTCTTTTGCCCTCAACGAGTAGCCGATGAGAGCTGGAGGATACACATGTGCCACGTGCAGGACGGGATCTCATTAGGAAGACACTGGAAGATGCCAATGTTGCATGTTCTGTTTGTGCAGTTCATTGTACATTCCGACTTGTATTCACCTGTTGCTTCAGTTTCTAGAGGTGCAAGCCCAGCATGCCTTTATTCGGGATGAGTCTTCCAAGGGGCGTTGGGATGCGGCCCTTACCAGGTCTCTCTTCACTTTCATGTTGGAAGTTTTCGAGAGAACCGTAGGGCGGGATCTCGGACCAAGGGTTGCGAAAGGAGACAAGATTGAACACATTTGTTGACTTGCAAGACTTTGTTTGTAACTGTGTAAAACCAATGCTTTTGCCAAACATGGCCAAACAACGATTTGTCGGTTCTCTTGTTCATCTAACTTTGAGAAGCACCAATTCTGGTAATAAATACCTCGTTGAAGCATTTCAGGCTTAACGTTGTTTTCTGTGTAAGCTCCTGGTAATCCATTACCTTGTCTTATGGCCACTCTTTTACCACTTCCACTCTACCCCTCCATCCGAGCAAGACAGGGTTTCTCAGTATCGCAGCTAACCCAGTTTCATGTCAACCTCTCGAATGCACTCGCACAAGTGATTGCACTACCACCAGTGAAGAGGGACACATCCTCAACCCGTGCCTTTATATCCAGCTATGCTTGCGATGGTGCACAACAGACACTCGAAACGCTCATCTGGGAAGACACGAATTCTGGGAAGAACGACGATCGCCTACGCCAATCTGTTCTCGTCCTTGCAGAAAAGATCGCTCCAGGACTGGAGCTCACAACACTCATCGACCTCTGCGTCGCCTTTCCATCCAACATCACTCGCCTAAGGACGATCTTGTCTGCAACCCTCGATGGAAATCCCGACCTCCCTGCTTCATTTTCTAGAAATGTTGTCCCTGCATTCACATCCCTCCTGACCCCTTCCCAACCAGCAGGGTTATACGGTCTCCGAAAGACCGCGCATTGTTTGACGAGCCTTCTCCGGCCGAGTCCGCCAGCGCTCGTGCGTTTATTTGCGCATAGTAGGGACTTTGCCATCGCCCTCGCTCGTGCGTATGACGACGGTCTCACCGCCATCTCCCGTGCCTATGGCGGCATTCGTACACACGACACGAAGCGTGAACTCGATCACTGGGAACACATATGGCTCAACACCAAGGTCGATATTATCGACGCATTCCACCTGCTCATGACGACGATCATAGGCGATATCTCGTCTGCATCGGGGGCACTACTCGCGGAGGAGGCAGATCGGACTTTTGGAACCGTGTTCGCCTTGCTTGACATTACACCGTCTGCGGAGGCTGGATCTGCGGATGTCGTTCCGTTCCTCAATCGGTCCCTCGTCGCAGACTATCAATATGCGTACGGTTTGACCCAGAACGTGTCCTCTGCGCTGCGTCGTGCGTCACACGAAGACGTGCGGATCAAACGCTTGGAAGCTGCCTTGGGTTCCGTTGATATTAGTCCACCCAGCGGAAACACAAAGGATCCAGGTGTACTCGGGCTTATCCTTTGTTCATCCAGAGTCGCTCCAAAGATGCTTCACAAGACAGTTCCGATCGTGCAGCCGGTGTCCATGGACAAGGGCAAAGTAAAGGCGACGGCTCCTGCGCCCGTCGTACCACACGACGCCGATTTAGACTTGAAAGTGACACAGGTGTTGGATATATTTCCAGATCACTCTCCCGCGTATATCCGCAAACTGCTCGCGCATCCATCCTTTCCGTTCCGTGGCGACGCGGAAAGAGTAATCGAGGTCCTGTTGGAGGGGACAGCACCCGACGAAGATGCGCTCGAGTTGGAGAGCGCTGCAGAGACGTTTTCAGCCGTTGTGCCTGTAACGGATGCTCCTATGGAGCGGAGAAATGTGTTTGATGGAGAGGACATGGATCTCACTCGCATTCATGTTGGAAAGAAAACGTATGTCGACGAGTGACGTCTCTTGTCCTTTGGATGGAGTGCTGATTTTACTGGCATATAGGCAAGATGAAGCGTTGTTGACCAGGAGCAGAGCAGAAACCGAGAGCATGAAGGCAGAAATACTTCGACTGACCGAAGCGATGTCTGAAGACTCTGACGAAGAAAGGGGAGGCAGAGCACTTGACGTATTTGATCTCGATGATGACCTCGATGGTGTGAATGCAAGAGCTATCAAGATCCAGGGTGATGGCGAGGACAGTGACGATGATGAAGGACACGGCGTTAAACCTGTCAAGCCAGAGACGATGTTAGAGCTGGCTTACATTCGAGATCCCAAGTTGTTTGATCGGGATGGCGAGACACGAAGGAGCAAATCGCGTGCCGACCTAAAGCAGCAGACAGGTAATGGTCATTCTATCGAGGTTTGACAAGGTCACAAAAGTCTATTTTCCAGGCTGGACAGATGAACAGATTGAGGGTTGGAGAATCATGTTGGAGAGAAATGTAAGTGTTACTATGGGTACATTCGGATTCACACATATACTGCACCAGCCCAAGAAAGACCGCATATTACAGAAGCACGAATTTTCTGGAAACAGAACGATGAATGCACCGATTACCGAAGGAACTAGAGAAGGACCTACTGGAGGACAACGGGGCAGGGGTAGTGACAGGGGTAGGAGTAGGAGTAGAGGCAGAGGGCAGGGACGCGGACGCGGTGGGGAAGGCCGACCACCAGAAAAGAACGATGACATTGCACGCGAGCGAGCGCTCAAAGAAAAGCACAAATCTACCAATCGCAAGAGAGGACACGACAAGAAGGTGGCAAAAACAGGTGCTGGCCCATCCTCATAGAGTATGGAATGACCAAGTAGAGGTGCTTATGAGGGAAACATTTTCTTGAACCTCGGGTCAAAGGTCAACTCGACAACGTCGTTGACCAACTTCATGTCTGGTATCTGGTTAAAGACGCAAGGGGACAGGGGGAACTACGAGTTACCAAGTTCCTTGTCCGAGTCCAAGTTGATACTCATTAAATATTTGACGGTCGATTCATTGGTTGCGTTACCAATGATCTCCACGAATGTCCCTACTAGCCGTTCGCGCTGGGTCTGAGACTCGTGAGTTGATTTTAAAGAAAAAAGAAAACGGATCAGGCGTACCTCCACAATCTGTATCTCGATCTGTCCTCCATCGCACGCCTCGACGAGCGCGCCAGTAGGGTGTCGCTTCGTGTCTCGTCTGGGCGGGCTCAAGTACCGACGAATAGAATGCGACTTACGCTAAGCACCTTGCACGGAAGTCGTACTGTACGCCCGACAAATTTCGCGAGGCGGGCGGCGTTGACTCTGGGAGACTGAAGGTCCATGGTTCTGGTTGAGACGCGTCGCGCCAATTCCTACTCCTCATATTGCCACAACATTGACAAACAATGGCACCTCCTATGAATCCCAAGTCCATTTGCATTCATGACACCTCCACTGCATACACGGTAGGCTCCACCTAATCATCGGCCATGTCCTCGTTATCGGCCCACATAGACATCCTTGTTCCTTTAAACTTGCCTTCGGGTAGCCCAACATCAGTTACATTCCGGAAAGGTAATTTACCTCGTCGAGGTCACTGGCCCTACCCAACTGCTTGTACCGGGCAGAAAGAAAAGATACGAGATTGTTCAGGGTTGTCGGCCGACGAGGGTGCCCTGGTGGGCGCAGCGTTAATTCCTCCCGGGAAAGGTCGATAGCCTCATCAAGGTCACTAATTTTCCCAAGTTGCACATGCCCAATGAAAAGACAAGACGCAAGATGGTTCAAAGCCGTAGACCGACTAGGGTGTCCTGATGGACAGAGTGCCAGTGCACTCCGACAGTGGCGAGTGGCCTCCCTGATATCACTCATTCTCCCCTCCAGCATATACCGAGCAGAGAGAGAACTTGCAAGGGTGTTCAAATACATCGGCTGCCAGGGACTCCCAGATGTGCAGAGAGATAGTGCACTTCTGGAAAGGACAATGGCCTCATTGAGGTCGCCAATTGCTTCCAGTCGGTGAAATCGAGCAGAAAGGTTGCTTGCGAGGCTGTTCAACGTTTTCGGCCGATCCGGGTCCCCCGGATTGTGGAGTGTTAGTGCGCTCCGTAAGAGTTCAATGGATTCGCTGAGGTCACTAACTTCACGCAGTTGGTCGTACCGTGTAGAGAGATGACATGCAAGGCTGCTCAACGCCATGGCCCGATTGGGTTGTCCTGGTAGGCAGAGCGCCAGTGCAGTTCTTGAGAGCTCAATAGCTTCATCGAGGTCCCTGGTCTCTCCAAGCTGACCGTATCGGGCGGCGAGATGATATGCAAGATTGTTCAAAGTAGTCGACCGATGCGGGCTTCCCGGTGGGTGAAGTGCCAGTGCACTTCTGGAGAGGTCAATGGCCTCATTGAGATCGCTAATCCCCCCTAATCGATTGAACCGAGTGGAAAGATGAGTTGCAAGGTTGCCCAAAGCTGTGGGCCGATCGGGATGACCTTGTGGACGGAGTGCCAGTGCGCTTCGCGAGAGTTCGATGGCCTCATTGAGGTTACAAATTTCCCCTAGTTGATCGTACCTTGCAGAAAGATGATGTGCAAGGTTGTTCAAAGTCGTCGACCGATGCGGGTTTCCTGGCAGGTGAAGCGCGAGTGCACTTCGCGAGAGTTCAATGGCCTCATTGAGGTCACTAATTTCCCCTAGCTGATGGTATCGGCTGGAGAGATGCAGCGCAAGGTTGTTCAAAGACGTCGGCCGACCAGGATGACCTGGTGCGCGAAGTGCCAAAGCTTCCTTGTCAATATCAATGGCTTCGTTGAGGGTATCAGTTCCCCCAAGTTGTTTGCACCGAGTAGAGAGATGAAGTGCAAGGTTGCTCAGCGACTTCGATCGATCTGGATGGCCTGGCGGGCGAAGCGAGAGTGCATCCCTTTCAAGGGCAATTGCCTCGTCAAGGTCACCCGTGGTGCCAATCTCGTCAAACAGAAGTGTAAGATGAAGCGCAAGGTTGCTCAATGAGGTCGCTCGGTCCGGATGGCCTGGAGAGCGAAGGGAAAGTGCCTCTCGATCTAACGCAACAGCCTCATTGAGGTCGTCGATTTCTCCAGACAGGGTGTACCGATTGATGAGATGAAGTGCAAGGTTGCTCAAAGAGGTTGCCCGGTCTGGATGGCCACGCTTGCGAAGCGAAAGCGCCTCCCTTTCGAAGACGACGGCTTCCTCCAGGTCATCCGCTCTCCCGAGCTGGTTGTACCGAGTAGTGAGATGCAGAGCAAGGTTGCTCAAAGACGTTGCCCGATTCGCGTCTCCTGAAGGGCAAAGTCCTAGTGCTTCTCGGTCGAGTACAATAGCCTCGCTTAGGTTGTCAAACACTCCAAGCTGGCTGTAACGATGCCACAGATGGGTTGCAAGCTGGGTCAGAGCAACAGACAGCTTGGGGTGACTGGGACGGCATAGACCGAGCGCTTTACGGTCAAGGGTAATCGCCTCATCGACATGAGCAATTTCACTTCCTTGCTGAAATCTGGCGATGAGCGATCTTGCCTTTGAGAGTAGACGTTGAACTAGAAGGCACATCAACGATACTCTATACTAGATGAAAGAAACAAGTACCCTTTGGGGCCATGTAGCGTAGTCTGAACTTGCTGCAGATGGCAATTCGGGCAAGTGTTCAGCGTCTTGCGGGCTGCGTGTGAGCGCGACATCCTCGTGGTACTTAAGAGGCTAGTCGTACTAGGCTAATTAACTACGGACAAACAAGACCACACCAGTCGCTAATAACTTTCTGCAAAGCACCATATACTAATCGCTGGTCTGTTCTTGTTCTCTACCATCACGATGTACGCTAATCAGATATCCGTGGCCAGTATGACACCCCACAGCCCAGAAACAGAGTTTGACGAGGCCTCGCTTGACAAGTACACGGACGAACAGGTCGCGTACTTTGTCAACCAGTCACCTACTCTCACCACCACTCGCACAGAATCCATTCGAGTTCTGTCTGATCATCTAGTAGCAAAGTCAGCTCCATGGCCAGAGGATCATTGCGACGAAACTGACGCGATGGACAAGGCTCGCTCCGTCGGTGTCAATGTACCCACCATCCATCGCATTGTACCCCTTCCGGATGGGGACCATCTCATCGTCATGGAGCGTATACACGGAAAAACTTTGGAGCAACTTTGGCCTAGTCTTGGATTGTGGTCTACCATCCGCATCGCCTGGAAACTCAGGTCGTTTGTATCTGCTCTGCGCACGGTCACTTCACAGAAAACGGGAGGTATACATTCTGGCCGGGTCCGCTCGGAGTGGATACAAGGCATAAACGGTCCAGTACCACATGCGCCACCTTCTCTTTTCTGCGACTATCTCAACTGGTGGCTAGTGAAAGCCCGACCAGCCAACTGCCAGCCCCTTCCACAGCTCATGCTCTCTCCACCCCGCGAACATGTTTTGGTCCACCAGGATCTGGCCCCACGAAACATGATCCTGGATTTACGTGGTCGCTTATGGGTTGTCGACTGGGGTCGTTCTGGCTTCTATCCTGCTTTCATGGAGTACCTAGGCATGGAAGGACCTGAGCGGGCGATGCCGTGGCTAGCCGCTCGGAATCTCGCATCATGGTGGGGTCGCTTTCGCTGGTCTTTGTTTTGCTTGATTACTTGTGGATATTCTCGCTTGCATTCCAAAGGACGAGCTATGCTTGCCGTTGTTCGCCAACGCTCCTTGAGGTATAGGCTGGAGAAGCCAGAGCACTCCGTGCGCTATTGACCTGAACAATATACCCAGCTCCATGGACATAGACTCATTCAATAGATTAATACTCGCGCGTAACACCGCTGCATGTTATGCCGTGTTGACTTCACCCATTCATACAACTCGACGCCTTCCGTTAGTCTCCGGATGTCAGTCAATAGCACGGAGACACATTCACCCTAACCTTCAAACTAGCGACTTGTTACATGATCCGAAAACCTCAACTACAATCCATCGACCCATCAATCCGTACAAAGCTCCGACCCCTTCTGAAATCAAGTTTCAACTACGGAAAGTAACCTCAGCGGTTGTGGTGATGAAGTTGACTGCAAAGCGCTCACCACGTCTCAATGGCCTCAGGATTTGGGAAACGTTCCTTCAGCCATGGGCCTATCTACAGCAGGAGTTCCCGCTAATGCTGGCGCTGAGGTATCCTGCGATCAGGCAGTGCTCTGCGATAAGAAGACTTATATAAGTGAGAAGGATTCGGCAGGCGGTCCGGTAGCACATTGCACCAACGCCTGGACGATTTCCTCGTTGTTTCAATGTTCTTCGTGAAGGTATTTAATTGTGATCAACAGCTACTCTGATCGTCATCTTCTCCGGTTCGCGTCTAGTGTTCCCGAGACGGACACAGCCCCCATGGACTGACTTCCAGGACGGTGCCACCCAGACCTGGACATCTTGTTTGTGGTGATCGAAAATACCCTGTCCATTCTGATATGAATCTGAACAATGTCTATTCTATTCCCCTAGGTCATACTCGTATCTACACGAATTTGCCGGTATTTATCTTTCATTGGGAACGGCCGCCATTGTTCGGTCGGCATTATTGGCAGACGTCGACCTTTGAAGTGTTTATTTCTACCTAGGACGTCCAGCAATGATCCTTCAAGACTATGTCGTTCCGTTTTGGTGGAATCACTGCGCCGCGTTCTTAGGGACCCCATTCGCGGCGCATATGAGAAGTGGATGACATCGTGGGCTGACTCTCACAATCCACGTCTTTTGTTGCTGATTTACGGACCTAAAAGCAGCCCGTATAATTTCTCACAAAAAACTGTATCGAGCAACTCGAATCTACGACGAGGTAGTGATATTACCGCACTGCACAATCCGATCAGCTCGAAAGGACAACCGATCGGCAGGAGCTTACACAGGTTGCCACTGGCGTGTCACCGCAGTAGTACTGGATGTCTGGCACCTCGCACAGATATCTGAAAAATATCGCACTCAACTATTCGTCAACAGTGACAGTATACGTACACGATACCCCTGGGGTCGATACTTGTGGGTGGATCGGGTAGCGAACTAGATTGCACCCAAGCAGGTCCAAGGCAGTCTGTGGTTTCGACATATTCTAGTTGAACGGGGGCGGGAAAATTCAGGTCATTTCGGCCACAATTTGAAGAATGCACTGACGATTGTACACCGTGTTGGGTGGGCCGAGTACTTCTTCAATGATTACACCCCATGTGTATCCGGTGCAGATTGTCGACGTTGACACCGTTTGCGGGGCAGCGAGCCCAACATCTACTGCATACGTAGCGAGAAGGACGAGGGGAACGAAGTGAAGCATCGCAAAATCAAGGAAGGATGAGTGGGTTCCAAGACATTCTCTAGGACTGTCATTTATACCGTCAAATTTCCGGTGAATATCGGGGACGGACGTTGGGAGCCGCAAGGAAGGCAAACCCGCATGGCACACATAGCTTTTCAGGGGGGAACCTTGATCCGTATCATGCGCCGCCACCCTAACAGTCATACCTTTTCTGCAATTGAAGAATATTCGTCGTTGCCTCAGCCTCATAGAGCAACGGCAATCTCACAGGCGCAAGGAGAAGTAGTCCGTGTGGGATGAATTTTCCGAGTTAGCTTCATAATCAGCGAATAGATCCAATAAAATATATCATGTCATCTAGCCTTTGTTTGGATCCACTTTTATAAGGAGTGCAGCATTATACAGGGGGAACTCCGAGCTATACTGACGAGCGTGATCTGTCAATGAGTAATGGGAAGTTCAGCGTAAGTTACTACTAGACCTTCCTTTCCCTCCGGTAAAGGCAAGGGTAATCCTCTTCGCGGCCAAAAACACAGAGCCTACTCCTCAAGGAAGAAGTAGTTGCCAGTGGCTGTAAAAGCTATATTTTAATTCCTGGAAAGATGGATATCATGGAGACGTACCCTTTTGTTCGCGGTCCTTGATACTGTTAAGTTTGTTCACGCGGGGCCTGAAATTGGTGGGATCACGGCGGAATGTGATCTCAAGAGAGGCCAGAAAGCGGTTCATCCCCGAAAGGAGGGACTGCGGACTATGTGCAGCACTCAGGGCTGACGAATGCAACTGCGACATAACACACTTACGGCGTTGCTGTGGCATCAATTGCCGGCTGCCCCTCAAAGACAATAACTCGGTCCGCGAGGTAGGTTGCCATGATGAAGTCGTGTTCAATGACGAATGCGGTTTTCTTGGCATGAAGGATAAAACTGAAGATCGAATTAAAAGAGCGAGTTCAAATTGGAAAGGATGACAAACCGTTTGATAACTTTGCTTGCAATGATACGCTGCTCGGAGTCTAGAAAACTAGAATGAAGTGGTCAAGAAAGATGTCTGTGAATAACCTGACTGACTGACCTGCTCGGCTCATCAAGCAGATACACAGACACGTTAGGCTTTCCTGACTCCATTTCAGCCATTAAAAACATAATTCAAACGGAATAAAGCTTACCCAGGGCGAGGACAATTGCAACACGTTGCAGCTCTCCTCCAGACAGCGTCTTTACTTCCTGGTCCATGATATTTTCCAGGTTCATTGGCTTCAGCACATCACTCTGGAACTGTGGATGCATGAACGCCTGCTTGATTTGTTTTATTAAAAGCATGCGGACGGTCCCCTGGAACTTGGGCGAAATCGTCTGTGGTTTGAGTGACACGGCAAGCTCCATCTTGTCCGTCTCATCATCAGGATCAATCACACCAGCCAGCAAGCGAACGAATGTGGTCTTTCCAGTACCATTCTCTCCAAGCATGACGACTATTTCAGAGTCGGTGAAACTGCCTGCTTCAATAGTCAGTTTGAAACTTCCCAATGTCTTGGTCATCGCTGGGTAATTATAGTGCCGTGTCTTGTCCACTATTAGTTCTTCTGCGGTTTCCATCATCTTGAACGTCAAAGATTCTTCGCGGAAACGCAGGTTCTCGGTCGGGATGAACCCGTCGAGGAAAATGTTGATGCCTAGTGTTCAAATGGTTGACCGACGGATGTCAAATCCCACGAATCTCTCACCTTCGCGAACAGAGTAGGGCATAGTGACGACCCCATACATGGATGGTTTTCCATATAGACAGCAGACAAAGTCGGACAAGTAATCCAAAACCGAAAGATCGTGCTCGACAGCTATCACGTAGCAGTTTGGGTTAAGCAAGGATCGAATAACTTGTGCCGCCTTCAATCGTTGCTTGACGTCCAGATAACTAGACGGTTCGTCAAACATATACCTAAACCAGATCAGAACCAAACAGCGAAGCAAAGTGTGTGGGAGCATACACGTCTGCCTTCTGGATACAAGACATTGCAATTGCAAATCTCTGGAGTTCTCCACCCGACAATTGAGATACCTCACGCTCGAGAAGATGGTTCAGCTCAAGGTCATCGCACATTTTCTGCTTGTTGTCGAGTTCTAACTTGGAAACCAACATTTGATCTACAGTCATGTGCCCTTTGATTGCGCGTGGAATGTGATCGACATATTGTGGCTTTATGAGTGCCTTTAGGTTATCTTCTAAAACTTTTGTGAAGTAATTCTGCAGTTCGGATCCGCGGAAGTACTTGAGAATCTCTTGCCAGTCGGGTGGGTCCTAGAAGAAGAACACCTGAGTGGTACGATCGACGCGATGGCGCTGGAATTTGCATACATCGTATCTGCCCAAATTGGGTTTGAGTTTTCCGGCAAGAATTTTGAGTGCTGTACTCTTTCCAATACCGTTTGTTCCAACAAGACCAAGGACTTGACCAGGCCGGGGAGTGGGAAGCCGATGAAGTTTGAAGGCGTTGGCGGTATATCGGTGAGTTACCTCTGACTCGAGGTTGGTGGGAAGATTGATGATAGCGATAGCTTCAAAGGGACATCTTGTGCAACTCTATCTGAATAAACGAGAACGGGCTCTTCCATGAACTTACTTTTTGACGCAGATACCACAACCGATACATAGAAACTCGGATATGAATGCGATTTTATCCGAAGACTTGACTTCGATACAAAGCTTTCCTGTCAGAATGTCTTGGCTGAGAATAGCTCTAACTCGGCATGATCAGGCATAACACGCACCCATTTTAACAACAGGACACGACTGTCCAAGGAACAGGTCAACATGTAGACAACAAAATATATCTTTTCATTATCTACACACCTTTTTGCATTCTTGAGCGCATCGTTTTGGCTTACAGCGATTCGAATCGACGATAGCGATACGAGTGATCTTGTCCGCCATGATGGTCGCCTTGCAAGCAGTTTATCTACTGGGACACGTGACTAACTCCAAGAGCATAGCCACAACATTCATCGTCTACCACTACTACGCCAGAGATGGGCAAGTCCAAGGCAGACAAGAAAAACGGCGAGAACAAAGGGACTTCAAAGGAACAAGCTGATAACAAGGTAGGCTACACTTTGTTTGTCGTGAGCAGAGACGATTCAGTGTCACAACAGGCCAAGGGCGGACTGAAATCCGCTAATGCAATCAACGTCCGTCACATACTATGTGAGAAACAATCGAAAGCTTTGGAGGCACTGGAGAAGATACAGGTTGACTAGCAGTTGTGTGAACCTGTCCCCCGTTGACCATGCTCACTGGTAGGGCGGCCAGCGATTCGACAAAGTTGCCCAAGAATATTCCGAGGACAAGGCAAAAGGTACTTACTCGTCAGCTACCCCCCTCACTCCTCTTCTCAACCCAAGTTTTCAGCTGGTGGTAGCCTTGGCTGGATGACCCGGGGATCAATGGTCGTAAGTCAACCTTGCTTCTAGTGCGGCCATGCGGACTTGATGTCCCTGTGTCTCAGGGTGCATTTCAAGATGCTGCATTCGCATTGGCGCCGTCCACTGTCGACAAGCCAAGTCTGTCTCCTCTGATCAAAACCAACTTTGGGTATCACATCATTATGGTCGAAGGAAGGCGGTAAAGCCCATCGAGTACACATCCTAATATACGTTCGTCTACACTTTGCAGTTATTGTCCTCGGGTTGCGTCATGCAGGGACCGGACACCCAGCTGCACCGTCCTTCACTACTTCATCAGCGGTGATTACTGTCACTGCTCGCGTGGAAATCGCAGTTCTCCGCCTTCTTCTCGGTTGCTCCACATCGGGATCGGGGGTAGTTCCAGAAGACGTCGCTTCTGGTTGGGTAATGGCTCGTCTGGACGTACTAGATCTTCTAGATTCGCCATTACTACGATCGACCGCTCGCTTGCGCTTGTTTCCGGTGGATGGTGTAGGTTCGTTCAGGGATTGGGGTGAAATGCGGGAAACTTCGTCATCATGACGTCGTATGTCTGCAAGGAGGGCGTTGCCTCTCTGTTTGCTGGCTCTGCCATTTTTCCGGCGTCTGCTAGTGCCATATTGCATGACAGCCTTCCTGAAAGGAACACCCTGTTTCTTGTTGAGGTAGTAATACGTGACACATTGAGCGGCTGTCTTGTTAGGCAACCGTTGTGCAATGAGACCAAACTGTTTCGGGTGCGCAGCGAACTCGTTGAGGAAAGCATCGCACTCTTCTTCCGTCCAATAATCCTGAGCGGAAGAAGCACCATAAAATTCCAAAGGATCATCTATGATGTTATTTGTGTCATCAAATAGATAGGGCACAGAACCCTCGGTGACCGAAATCATGTCTGGAATCTTGGCCACGTTCTTGATCGCGAGATAGCTGGGATCGGTGAGTTCTTCAACGCCTAAGCTGGCAATGATCTGCTCCATCTCCAAGTCCGAACGAACAGCATCTCCCATGACGGCAGTCGAACGCCGGGTCGTCCTACCACCAGAAGGGGCCGAGGATTCCTCCGGAATTCCAGTCTTTTGGTTATCATCCAGCCGCGCACAATGCTCCAGCCACCGTTCATGCAATGCTAAATATTCGGCTTTCAATCTGCGGGACTTTTCCACGATCTCAGACTGGCGCTCCACAAAGCGATCAACCAAGGACGATCGAATCGCTTCATGCGTAGCCAATCTACCAGAGGAATTTGCGGTAAGAAGTTCCTCAGATCGGCGATTCTCGTTTCCAGGAGGGGGAAGATGCAAGCTCGAAACCACTTGATTGGCTCGGAGCACGGGGTACACACGCTCGGCGCGCGATTGGCGATCACAGCAAAGTCGTGTAAGTAGAACAAGTCGAACGCCCTCTCGAGTCGATTTGAGGTCGGCAGAGTGACACAGATTTGATGGAGAAGCTGGAATGGTGCTGTGATCACTAACCACGATTCTCAACGAATTGGTGGCTGGTTCAGGAGTGGCAATCACATTTATACGATTAATGTCAGGTCCAGGCGATATGCGGGTCCCCTTTTCTGCTACGTGCACGGCGGGTAAGGTAGCTGCTGTCGAAGATGAGGGTGGTTCTCGGAATCCATTTTCCTCGAGGGACGTGGTAACATCGAGAGTTATATGCTTTGCACTTGAAGACAATTGCGCTGTAACAGAATGTCCGATTCTTGATGACGGCTCCCCCGATGAGCGGCGTAGGGAATCAATAGTTGTAGAGCCTGCTTCCATATGCGAAGGCAAGACTTCATGAGATGTTTCTACATACATGATCAATAGTGTTGGCTTCCTCGTTCCAACAGCAAACGTACCTCTGTGGCGAGTCGGGTCATTGGAGGATACCGCTTCAGGTGTTGGGAGTAATGAGGGGTTGAGTTCCAAAGCCTCTGAATCAATGGCAAGTTTTCCATCCATGCAAGTTGTCTCGTGGTTAGACGGCCGCTTGTCGACCGGGACGTGCGCAGTGGTTCCAATGTTTCTGCGGCCTTCTGGTGGGGCATTGCTGTCATCAACTGATGACAGTGTATCCTTCGTGGCGAGCGCCGGTGCCTTCTTCTGTACTGGTTGGACTGACGACTGGTGGGAAGTAGACTGTTCACCATCTTCGGAGATACCAGTCCTGGGACACCTGGGCGATCGTGATGATAATTGAGATTCAAACTTTGTATCGAAGGCCTCCCGAAGGACAGAACTTCCTCGAGAGCGGGATACCGAGGAGAGCGATTGATGACCGCTGTCAACAGCAGAAAAGCGTGCTGGACTAGTTCTATATCCCTGCATTTCGGAGAGTGGAGGTGACGGAGAACGGTGCTGTGACTTTGAAAGCGGTGCAGGTGGGCGAGGAGGAGTACTCGATATCGAGCTTCCCTGACGCTCATCCGCACGATCGTGGATGGGTCTTCGTTGGTAACTCGCACCATCATTTGGATGGATTGAAGGCCACGGATCTTCTAGGTACTGTGGCCGGTAGGTGTCTGCAGTGCGGGAAAAGGACCCGAGATCGCGCACAGCATGGAAAGTAGGTGGACGATAACTGTCGTAGTGTGGCACGAAGTCCGAACGTAAAGCAGGCCTTTGCGGTGAAAGGTCTCGCGGTAGTTGTGGTCGACGATCTCCATAACGGTCGAGGGTGGAATCTGGTCTAGGGAAAATAAGTGTTATGGGAGTCTTACCTCTGATGATACAACATACAACTCATACCGAGTAGGTCTGTCAAGATGTGATTGTTTCCAGACCTCGTGAGGTTCAAGCATTCTCTCAGCTAGGGTATCACGACGGTTTTTGTCCCACGGTGGGGGACTCGGAGAAAGTCGTTTGTAAGGCCATCGAGAGGTATGGTCCCATTGACGGGACTCCTGTGGCCTAGCACGATCATAGCGTGGCGGGGACGGGCTACGGCTGTAATACCTTTCAGGCCTGTACACGTTTGGCCTGTAGCTATTGTGATGATCGCCATAATATGCTCGAGGTTTGTAACTATCATAGGCGACCCGCCTTGTGAATTGACCTGGAGAAGGAGATCTACGACGGGGAAAATGCTACGCAAAGGCTTTGAGGAACTGATGAACAAAGCATTTGATCTGACTAACATCGTATGACGAAAAACCAGCCGAGGGTCGACGAAAATCGTGATGTAGCGGTGTTCCAGTTGGAGATAACTGCCCAAAGCTGACAGAGGACATGTTCAGGACACCTTTTGAAAGGTCTGATACACTGCCAAGGGTCTCGGAAGCCGAAACGAGAACTGGGAATCCTGAAGTACGAGTCGTCGCAAGGAATGTATCGCGACACCGCACACGAAGCTGCAGGTCGAAACACTCGAAAGCGGTGAAAATGGAGTCCTACCAAATATCCTTGGAGGACTTGGAGGACAAGAGGGGAGTATGAGGGAGAGAACGTTTGAAACTCCGCTGGCAGTACTGAAGGTTAGTCTGAACGCGTCTCCAAGGCTTGCTTGTTAGGATGGACTTGACTGCTGCAAACCAAAGCCATGGTCTCAAGGAACCTCAGAGACTCTTGTTCGAGTCTGCCAAGATACGAAGGCTCGTCCTGGGTTCTTACTGGGCCATAGTCATCCTCGCTCTTCCCTTCTGGTGGAAGCTCACTAGTATCGAACGTATTGCGCTGCCGTCAATCCGTGTAAAAGCTCAGCTCGACAGGACACTCGTATTCCCCATACACGTACAGCTTGACGCACCGAGTTTTGGGAATAGTTCTCGCGACTTGGCGGAGAAGCTCAGCAGTGCCCTTTCTCAAACACTCCATGTTTCTCCTACAGGGAGAAATTTAGACGTTCGGGTGGATGTTGGTGAAAGCGTAGGTGCGAGGAATCAAGTGATGGCAGCACCTAATCAATAATCGTTGCCGTAGGGGAGGCTTTGAATGCATATACCGTTGTCCTCGGGGACCACACTACCGTCCAGCACTACCGAAGGTTGGCTGTGAGCCTAGAGGATGCGTCAGGTGAGTCGATTCGCTATCTCACATTCTCAGTGCCTCATGCACGGCATTACCAGTGTACCGGTTGGCCAATATTTTGTCTGATTTGCTTGCGCCGGAGATCTCGCCGATACAGGAACAACGCATTATCCAGTACAGTGACCGCTATCGGCTTGCTTTCACGTTGCTGAACGAGAATGCCGCATCTGATCGTCTCGTCCATTCTTGGGACATCCAACCCGCAATTGTAGGAAAGTCGTTTCATTTCATTCGAGTTCCGACGGTTGATCAGCCAGCCTGCAGACCATCTGTTTCCAATTCTTTCCCAATTGAATGCGCTCCATAATACCACCGTTGAAAGTCAGGTCCAATACCACGCACCTCTGGCGTTCGAACCCTTACAGCTTGCCGACGACGATACATGCCTACACGGTGTCACTCCTGAAGACCTGACTGTATTCGTCAATTCTGCTGAATGGTCGCTGTGTAACTATCCTGATATCTAGTTGTTCGCAATAAGAATTTGACTCCTGATTTAGCTTCCAGTGTCTCTAACGACCCTGTTCTCCATTTTGTGTTATTTGTACCGTCATCATCCACTCAGCCGCTCTGCATTCTCGACGCACATGGTGAGCGTTTATTTGAATTCAGGTGACTGGGTGACTAGAACGGCCCCAGGGTCACCCATGAAACAAAACGCGTTTCTTTTACCTCAATGGGGGGGTATCGTCATCCTGAATAGGGAGGTGCAAGCTGCAATAATGACGCACTTGACAGCAGCGGACCTGGTGCCTGTCTTTACTGCGTTTTCCGATCAGCTGACTGCCTTGTTGGGCGTTCCATCCCTCCCTCGTGGCGTGCTGTCCGACGTGGCTTCTCCACTATCAGACTGGCAAATGGACGCTCTCTTGCGGCACCGAACCTTGCAGAATGTTTTGAACAGCCAACAGACTCTACACAGCATCGTAAAGCTTGTTGATCAGATTGAAACTATGCCTGTCGGCCGTACGGTGAGAGACAATGTACACGACGCACTTTCAGCACTTGAGGAGGTCAGAATTTCTTTCTTTTTTCGGTTTGAATTATTCTAACGACGCTACCTCGTTGTAGGCCCATCGGTCTGCTGTGGAATCGCCTGCAGTTCCTTTGCGATGGTCTAGTGAGGCACTGTCATTGGCATCGCACGCTTTTTTTAACCCTGGCATGCTGGCAATGCTGTACTTCCCTGCCGAGCATAAATATGCCGTTTATACCCCCTTGTTTGCTTCTATCTCGGTTCCTTTGATAGTCGCGCTCGGGAGAGAGATTTACGCTTGGAGGCGAGAGGGTCTGATGGCAAGGAACGGATGACAATGTTCTTGGTCCATCTAATGAAAAGCTACTGTATTCTTCCTGCGGCGCCCGGTTTGCACTGCAACGGTTGAACGTGTTCTCCATCACCCAGTGATGGCGGTGAACATGAATCACATCACAGGCGGACACGCTGACTCAGTTGTCACGTGACGGCCACGATCGACGTACGTAGTAGCACTATGTCAAGGGGCACTGCACTACCTGTGTGTAGCTTTGACAACGGGCAAGAGTACTCCGTTAATTCGTCGCAATGAGCACAAACAAGGTACATGTCGACGGTATCATGCTCTTTGAGCAACCGTTTGCGCGCGTATGTCTGACCATCACTGGAGTTGGTGCGCTCACTGTGATAGGATAGGTACCCTATGAGAACTATCGCAAAGTATTTCGCGCATCGCAGAGGAATATCGAGCGCGAACTGGGTAACATACAGTCTATGTCAAACGAACTTCAAAAACGGACCAAGGGAAACGAGGTCCACCTTGAGGATGCAAGCAAGACCATTGATGGGATGATAACGCGAGTGGAGAATCTCAAACGCAAGGTCGGGTCCTCATGTGTTGCGCGCTCTAGATACTGATCCGTCAGATGCGTACGCCGTACAGCTTTCGGACCTGCAGGAAAATAATGGCAGGCCTACACTGGATGTTACACATGAGCGGCTTCACCATCTTGCATTGGTGGAGGCGCTGCCGACCACGAATTGCCCTGATTTTTCACGTTGGGCGGACACGCGGTTAGACCGATGGCTGGTCGACTGGACGCTCCGCACCGGCCGAGAGAAAACCGCACGGAAACTCGCCCAAGAGAGGAGTATTGAAGTGCGTTCACCTGTTGGCAGTCTCTGCTGGACCCCACGTTGATGATTCATTTCCAGACACTTGTGGACATTGATCTTTTCATGGACATTCACAGGATTGAACGCGCGCTCTTCCGGCATAGCTGCACTGAAGCTATCGCATGGTGCAGTGAAAATAAGACGGCGTTGAGAAAAATTAGGGTCAGTTCCCGAACTATGGCATGTTGTACCTAACCCAGCAATTTCCGGGACTTTGCAGAGCACTCTCGAGTTCGAACTCCGGCTACAGGAATACATTGAATTAACTCGCGCCCGCAAAAATCAGGAAGCGATCATATATGCGAGAAAGCACCTTATACCGTGGCAGGAGACCCACTTGCAGCAGATTACACAAGCCATGGCACTGCTGGCGGTGCAACCCACAACAACCTGCGGGCAATACAAGGTCTGTGGTCCGTTGAACGAATCCGCAAAGACTCAGGATATTGTAGCGCCTCTATGACGAGTCTCGCTGGACCACTTTGATTCAAGCATTTCGCCTTGCCATTTATTCATTAAACAGCTTGCCGACGGAACCACTTTTGCATCTCGCGCTTTACGCCGGGCTCGCTTCGCTCAAATTACCTGCTTGTTATGATCTCGCGCACAATATCGACTGTCCAGTGTGCGACCCGAACATCAGCATTCTTGCGAAGGAGGTGCCTTTTAGTCACCATGCAAATTCCACCATTGTTTGTCATCTGAGCGGTAAAATAATGGATGGGGACAACATGCCGATGGCCTTCCCAAACGGACGCGTTTATTCAACAGAGGTAGGCTGATATCGTAATTGACCTGAAGTGGCACTTACAAGACCACTTTCTGCCTAGGCTCTTGAGGAGATGGCCGCCAAGAACAACGGTAAAGTTACATGTCCGCGGTCTGGTGATATCTGTGATTTTTCTGCGTTGAAAAAGGTTTTCATCTCGTGATGTTGGCTGTCGGCTCCAACCACGGTACACGTCACACCCAACACCTTTGCGCGCTCGGTGTTGACATTTTTGCCGAATTGCAGTGGCTAGTGAGCTGGTGCGAGTGTTTATGGAGGAACACGTGTGGGCAAGTGGACTTCGGAAGCGACAATCGTTACTATGGCTTTTGGCTTTGGACCTGTATGTAACCCGCACCCCCAATTGCACTAGCGGATATGCCGCACGTGCTAGAGAATGGAATCAAGATCTTTCGGATCGAGCCGTGCCGCTTTCCCACACATTGATATGAGCTGTCCATTTAAACTTTTTCCTTGTACTACGTCGAAGCGCTTCCATGTACAGGCGCAAACCTTCGTCTGTCCTTTCGAATGACTTGAAAAGTATCCACGTAAAACCAAGTCAAACAGGTGCCACGCTCTCTTGGAATGATATCCCAGAATGGCAGAAAGACAACGAATACATCTTGAAGGGATATCGCCCGTGAGCATCTTGTTTACCACGATCGACTCTCAGTTCCGTCGGTCGACACTGAGCATGCTGTTTCGCCTTCAGGGTTCAAAACCGGTGGTCTGGATGCGTAGCCTCCATCTTTGGCTGTGCGTCGTCGCGCAGATGTCTTGTTGTACAGACACTGACAGACGCTGACAATTTTCAAATTGTAGACATTCACAATGAGTCTGGTAAGCCTAGCTAGTGCCCAGACTCGGTGAATGTAGGATATCTTCACTCTTTGATGTTCACACAGTGAACATCCACAGTCACCTTTGGGGCGCAATGCTTTTCGTTATTTTACTTGCGACATTTCAGACAAGACACGTGGCAGCATACGAAACTGCAACATGGGCTGATACCGCTGTCATTGCTTTATTCCTTTTATCGGCCGTCCTCTGTCTGTCTGCCAGCGCTATATTCCATATATCCACATGTCACTCCAAAAAAGTGAGTGTTCGTCATATGGGAAGCAATTCAGGATTCTCAGATTAGACAGATCTCCAGCAGATGCCATATGTTTGACTACGTTGGCATCATAGGTTGGGTCATTCCAGCCCTGTAGCCCAATGCTGAACTTTATCCATAGTCCTAATCGTCGGGTCATATGTGCCTTGTATTTCCTATGGATTTTTTTGCGACACTCTCACCCAGGCTGTTCATTCACTCGCTATTGCGTTTGCTGGTGCCTGTAAGCGTTCGCGAAACTCCAATGAACTTTTAACATGTGTAGCATCTGGCAGGTGCCACATATGTCGTCCTCAATCCGGTGTATGCGATGCCGACGTATCGAAGCGCGAGGACTGGGGTCTTTATTTCCCTCGGATTATGCGCTATTGTGCCTGTCACGCAGTTGGTCGTAAGGCATGGGACATCGAGGGTATTCTCCGAAATGGGCTTCAGTTGGCTGCTCAGCTCGGGAACTTTATACATAGTGGGTGCATTAATTTAGTGCGTTCTCCTCGTTCGCCGTGAATTTGCGTTGATGCGTTTTTTTGATTTCATTCCCGCTCAGCGCCAACCGCATTCCCGAGCGGATTGCACCTGGAAAGTTTGATTATTTTTGCGCATCACACCAGATTTTCCACGTCTGCGTAGTCATTGCTGCATTGATGCATTGGTGTTGTGTGCTCACCATGCTCGATCACTGGCACTCGCAGCTGGGCGGCGTCTGCAACGCGTGACCATTCACCGCGTTTTCCCACGCTGGTTCGGTGTGCACGTTCGGTGTGTTTAGAAAATCTTTATCGGACCATTTGCCAGCCCACACCCCGGTGACAGACGGCGAGAATATACACGTTGGCAGAATGTTTCTGACGCTACACGAATGGACTCTGATAATCATTAGAAATTCACTTGTGGAATCTCAGGCCTCTCGGAACCGTCTTGGATCTCAATTTATGGTCCATGAAGCTGTATCGGGAAACTTCCTCTCTCCTTTAGACAGAATGCGCGGGCTTAGTGCTGAGTCGATCGACTTCCGACGGAAGTACTATGACGAATAAATTCAGTTTCTGGGCGCAAATGTCATCGCCGCACCAATACCTCGAGGCAAAAAGCTTCGCATTTAGGTACTCTGGTCGTACTGCGCTCAGGGTTGACAAGCCTGTCCAAGGTTGGCACTAGCTGTTCATGACTCATACAGGAGACGGGGACCGAAGGGACAGGACTACACGCCGATACGGCTGCACAGTCCAGTGCATATTGCTGGCAGTCGGCGGCCTCACTGCACGTGGTTTCAATGACTTATTTAGAACGGACCCAAAGCCGGAACCGAAGTCTCAAGTTGCAAGATCGTCGTGGATCTTGGATCCCGTCCAGCTGTCTGTATGCAGTGCGCTGGCAGGCACCCCTTGAATGATGCGTGTTAATGTCATATTTGCAGTCCCCAACGTGCACCTTCTGTTTAAAAGGGGACGTCAATTGCGTTCTGTCCCTCGCTGTATTATTTCTCCCTTATCAAAGCCTCCTACATCTAAACCATGCCTACAGCCGACTTACAATCAGCGACAGACGCCTTTATTTTCTCGAGCCTCAAGGTCCAAGTGATTTTGGGCCTCGCTTTCCTTTTTGTACTCCTCCTCGTTGGTCACGGCTCGTCAAAGGACGACCTTTCCTCAAAAACCCCTGTATATTTACCCGGCTCCCATCTCCTTGCCATCGTCCCTTTCTTCCGAAGACGCTTCGACTTCCTCAATGACGGTTTCCGCAAGACGGGACAGAAACTATTCCAATTCAATATGCTGCGCGTTCGTGCCCTCCCTCTCGGACTCCAACGTGGATCACTAACGTCACCGTCAGGAAACCGTCATTGTTGTCTCCGGGGAGTCTGCGCGAAAAGCATTTTTTGCGAACAGGGCCTTCGATCTCACCGAAGGGTTCAAGGTTCTGTCTGGCGCAGTACGTATTGCCTTGGTAGCTCTATCTACGTCCGCCGAAATGTTGCCACTCTTAGATTCCTATGGTCAAGGGTGTCACCTCCGATCTCCAAACCCGGCGAATAGCACTCATCCACAAACGCCTCGTCTCTGCGCAGAAAGATGACCACCTCAGGCGACGTACGTGCAATTAACCATCATTCGTGTACGTCGCTGATTGCCTATACAGTTATTGTACCCATCCTGGATGATTGCGATCGTGTCATGAACACTTGGGGAGCGACTGGAACGTTTGATCCCTTTGAGAAAATATATGAAGTACGTTTCTGACAGCGGTGTGCTTGCATCAGCTGATGGCTTATTGATTCGCCTACGACAGCTTCTTTTTCAAACAACCATACGGAGTATTACTTGTCAAGAGATTGCAGACGACCCTGCACAAGTTGCACGGCTCAAGAGCCTGTATGACATTTTGGACAACGGAACTACCCCAACGACCGTTCTGCTTCCCTGGCTGCCTGCCCCGAGCATGATTAAAAAACTGTTCGCGACCAAGGAAGTGTATGACATTGTCTCACACGCAATTGACCTTCGCATTAAGAGTGGCACGATCCACGACGACACTCTTCAGATGCTTATTGACGCAAAGGAGGAGCGGCTTGTGATCGTTGGGGTAAGTGATCATGTATTGTTTTTCTGGCACCGTATTGACTTTGCTTTAAGTTCATGATGGGTTTACTGGTTGCGGGGGCTAGAGCAACTGGTGCCACAGCATCATGGCTCATAACCTTTCTTGGCAACAACTCAGAGTGGAAAGACAAGGCTACGCGCGAAATCGAAGAGCTGCTGTCGGCGTACCGTCCTGAAGCAGCATCTGGCACTTCGCTCTCGTCACGTTTGGCATCCATTCCATTGGAAGCTTGGGAGGCAGAAACACCTGTTCTAGATGCCCTCATTCACGAGACCCTTCGTATTGCACAGCCACACACAGCCATGCGTCGCAACCTTGGACCTGACACTGTGATTGATTCCAAAACGATTCCTTCGGGGGCATACATAGTTTATCCATTCTCGGATGTTCATCTTAATCCGGAGCTGTACCCCGATCCGTGGAAGTTTGACCCGAGTCGCAAGGAGGCGAAGACGCCGTTCGGCTACGTTGGGTGGGGAGGTGGTGAGTGTGCACATCATTACGTCGCTGGCTGTGAAGTTGACGCTGTTCACAGGCAAGACCGTCTGCTTGGGTCAACGCTTGGCGAGGACGGAGCTCAAGCTGATTACTTCGATGATGCTCCTTCGGTTCCGGTACTCGATAGTGGACTCTACTGGGGCACGTCCCGACCCTCTGCCACGACCCAATTGGAACGATATTCTTTTGTGCCGGCCCGACAAAGATATTTATTACCTCGCCTACGACAAGACGGAACGGTCTCTTTAAGTTACGCCGGACGTTGAACGTTGACTTGTCTGGGTCGTGCACACCTTGTATCAATCACCGCACGTCTTCGGGGTCGAATCTACCGTCGATTTATTTTATGTTTAATCATTTTTGAATTATTTCCAAGGACTCGGGACCGTGCGTGTATAGATTGGACATGCTGATTACGCACTCTTTGACGCAGACACCTTGTTAAGCAAGGTAATTACATATTCATCCCGTCCCAGTCCCACTTATCGTTGTATTCACCTGTATACTTTGCCAAAGTGCAATGCATCAAAATGTGTAGTCTTTATTATGTAGCAGATGTTTCTCATTTCGACCGCCTCGATGGCATCGTATACGCTACGGTACCGTTTAGCACGTAGATGAAAATGAGCACTAGATTACCTGCACACGTCGTGGTGAGGGTCCCCTGACACGTCCAGAGATGTCACTTGAAGAAGAAGAACTTGTCCTTTGACTTGACTCGACGCGTTCGTGTATTGTCGTTGTGCCCAGCGTCGGAGAGAATCAGAGCTGCGCTGTCCCTCTCCTCTTGTCTCCTTCTCGCGATCCAGTCTTCTCTGCTCCTTCTTTCTCTCTCTGCCAGCTGGGCCCGCTTCTCTTTCGATGGCTCCCACTTGCTCCGCAATATCCGGCGAACAGCTTCTGGGCTGATCTTGAACTTGTCCGCGAGCACCGCACACGAGAATGTGTCCTTGTCCAACGCATGCAGCGAACGAAGTCCGTCCATCGCATCGCGCGACAGTTTACGCGTGGGACACCAGCCATCTGGAAATACCTCTTTCATCTTTTCACGGTGCCGTCGCCACTGCTCAGGGGTTGGAACAACGGGGCGTTTTTTGGGTGGTGGTGGTGGCTCATCCTCGCTGAGATCGAGTGGGGCGTCGTTGTCAAAGAGGAGGGAGGTGGGGGGAACGTGCCCGGCCAATTGCCAGTTGCGCGGTGGGATGTGCTGCGAGTAGAGCCGTCGTCCAGCGTTGGAAAGGACCGTCTGGATTCGCAGCGCCATGACGGGTCGTACAGAACGTCGTTGGCACTCCGCGATGCTCACCGTCGGCATCCCCCGACTACTCATGGCGGACGCGTCCAACCCAGATATCACCCAAGGTTTGTTTCAGCTGGCTCGTGTCCAAGTCGCGGTCTGAGCTCAACCCCAGCGTATCTGGACGTACGTTCTGTAAAGTCGGATACTAATTGGTTGCTTTTGGATTATGAGGTCAGCCTTCTTCACCGGTATGGCTTGGTCTAACACGCCTTCCAACACGCCCCAGTCCGATCGTTCAGACACGCTCGTGGTCACAAAGACAGGCACAGGCGGTCTCTCGGAGCTCCGAGACTCCCTGAATGACTCCAGGGCTTCCTATGGCTATGCACGGGTCACCTATTCCAATGACAAGGAATCTCAGCGCGAAAAGTTCATTCTCGTCGTGTGGATCGGATCTGGCTGCAAGGTGATGCGGAAAGCCAAGGTTGGTCTCCCCGTCCCCCATTTTTACGTGCAGCACCGCGTGTAGCTGTCGAAGTCACCCTGTCTCTTGTTTGTTTTCCCAGACTACACGGGCTGCTTCAGGCTAGTCACACACCCTCTTTACCCTCCTTGTGATGTTGACATGGCCATAACTCACTTTGTTCCATTCCACATCTCAGATTTCCGTCCATACAGCAAATGTCAAGGAGGTGTTGCGTGTTTACTCAATCGAGGTGGCTGCGCGTGAAAGGGACGACTTGAAGGAGGGGCCCATCATATCTAGACTGCGCAAGGCGAGTGACGCCATGTGCTGGCACTTCTTTACTGACATGGCCGTCCAATAAATAGGCCGGTGGCGCCAATTACGATGGCGTATAACACGTATTCTTGCGACGTTCGCCTGCCTCGGGCACAGTACTGTAAAGCTCATGTCAAATCACCATAAGCACCAAGTTGGGTTGACACCGCTAGGATAAACCAAAAGGTGGCCACGATGCATTTGAGCCCTATGTGGATACAGCACCTGTGCACCGCCATACCTGCATCTGCATTCATCTCCAAAGTGAACTCCACCTAATGGTGAATTGTTCAATTGGGTACGGGGGCAAGCTTTCCTAGATTCTGAATGCCCTCGTCTGTCAACCGCATGCCCATCCAGCCATCCATGCGCTTTGCTGACAAGACCTTTTCATAGAAGGCGATGGATGGTTCATTCCACTGCGATTGCCCTGGTGAATCTCTGAAGTGTTACTCTGGCCACAAGTACCCACCGTAAGTACGCTCCAATCAACACGTGCGCAATTCTACGAGGGAAAAAAGTGGCTGTTGACCCACAAACAAAAATGAACAAGCGAGCTACCTTTTCCTGAGCCACCTTGCCAAGTGCGGCGAACAAAGCTTTGCCGATTCCGCAATTCCTGGCCTCTGGTTTTACAAACAAATCCTCAAGCTGCGTTTTGCGACCCTGTCAAAGCATGGACAGGATGACTGTTCCCACGGACGTACATACACCCCTGGTTTTCCTGTCCAAGTGGAAAAGTTGAAAAAGTAAAGAGCCATGCCCAAGGGCATGCCCGGTTCCTCGAGCGAGCCTCGGAATGCGAGGAGGGCGTGTGCGTAGCCCTTTTCGAATATGTTTTCGCGGAACTACAGAGTGGGTGGGTGTTGATGTGGATCGTGGCAGACAGGGCTTACGAGCTCGCGAGTGGCTTTCGCCGACTCTGGTTCGTTTTCATATATGGCCTAGTTGGCATTTTCTCAGCGCTGTCGGGCGATGGGACCAGTGACCTACGAGATCGCGAACAAGCTCCAACAACGCGTCCTGGGCTGTCCTGATCAGTGGCGGACGTGGCGGCGATGTCGACACGCACGATGTCGTCGACGGTAGCAGGACGGATGTGGAATCGGATGGCAGACATGGTCAACGATCTTATCAACAAGCGCCCCGAGCGTTGAGTCGTTTGTGTACGCTTGTTTGCATGTAAACCTTGTTTTGTGTTTTCATCGTCCACCAACACCACCAGTAGGCATCCTTGATCCACGACCACTACCATCATGGATCCAGCAAAATTGGCCAAGCTGCAGGCCCAGGCTGCGGCCAACCGGATTGGTGAGCGATTTCCGGCCAGCCACGCCTGCGGTGGACCATCGCCTCTGCCTTGTCCATCCTCCACATCAGCACTTCTGACATGACCCAGGTGGAAAGGGTACCATGCGTCGGAAAGTCGTCCGAAAAACCAAACCCTCTGCCGCACAGGACGACAAAAAACTACAGGCAGCCCTCAAAAAACTCAATGTACAACCTATTCCCGGGGTAGAGGAGGTAAACATGTTCAGAGAGGATGGAAACGTACTACATTTCACCGCTCCAAAAGGTTCGTTTCTCCCCTTTTACGTCCCCACTCCGTATCTTGTACACGTCGTCGATGTCTATCCCACCACAACACGTTGCACGAGATCTGGGGTATTAATCTTGTACTATTTTTGAACAGTTCACGCCGCGGTGTCTGCCAACACTTTTGCAATTTACGGCGCCGGACACGTCAAAGAGCTCACAGAGCTCGTCCCTGGAATTCTAAACCAGCTCGGACCTGATTCCCTTGCTTCGCTGCGTAAGCTCGCAGAGTCTTACCAAGCAATCCAACAAGGACAACAAAGGCCAGCCGCGGGCGGTGCTGATGACGATGATGACGATGTCCCCGATCTTGTCGATAACTTTGACGTGGAGGGCGAGCAGGCCGCGGCGCAGGGCGATGTCCAGGACAAGCTGGACGACGTGAACTGAGCACACACGATGAAAGGGTTGGCGTATGTAAGCGAGCAGGGTCGTGACCAGAGGAACTATCTTTGCTGGCAGAGGAGAAGAACCCAGTTTTGGATGGTGACGGATCATTTTTATCGATTTTCTCCTTCACACTACGGTGATTTCCCCTTTCTCCATGCCCGTTTCGCCCGTGATGAAATTTTCCCCATGGTTTTGTACCGCTATCCTCGTATGCTGCCCACGCCTCTTCACTTGTCTCGGTTCAGCTTGCTAGTCCCATCTGTCTCGCCTGTGTTCCTCTGCGCCATCTCATGACCCAATCACATTCAAATGTTGCGCTGTAACCGATGCTACACAGTTCTATACAATGATGACAACGAACAACAGACGCGATCGCTCCGAGATTCGATAGCCGATGGTCATTCAGACTGTACAGCAACCAAGCGATCGCTTGGCATAGGTGATCATATCTCCAATGATAAAACCGGTGATTGCCGCCAGCAACTTGACCTTGGCCTGTTCTCTCGACTGAGTCGACGGCGCATTTCTCGATCCAATGGCCAGGACAATCACGCGCTTCGAAACACACGGTAAGCGCGTTCTTGGACAATCTGTGGGGATGCGTGACGTGTAGTATCTAGATATTCGCTTCCCAACATCTCTCTCTGGCGATGGAACCGACGCCATGTAAGTTCATTCCGGTGTCGCGCTGGGTCGTGTCGGAGCGTCTGACGGCGAGCTCGATGATGGTGCGACAGGCATACGGATTGCGACTACTCCGCGGCATACGTCTCACTGTATACCACTGACAATCTGGTGGGCCATGGCATGACGTTTACTATCGGTAGAGGCACCGAGATTGTGAGTCATTCATACCAGGTGTATCGAATACGGCCGTGCAATCTCGCGTGTCGCTAGAGGCGAAGGTTTAAATGCTAAAGGGGGCCGTTTTTGATCTAGCTGCCTTTTAGTGTGTCGTCGTGACTCATGTCATCTATGCCACGCGCGATTAGGTCTGCCAAGCTATTCGGGTGCTCGCTCAACGGTTGATAGGCCGCGATCCCGAGGAATTCTTTGTCAACATGGGTCAGGCATGGGACTGGATGTCTGGCGACCCTCAGCTTCGCTGGTAAGCACTCACCGCCAACCATCTGTGTCGCGTCGGGTACCCGTTGATACCGATGCAAGGATCGGTCCGGAAAAGGGTGTCATTCATCTCGCTCTTGCAGCGGTCGATAATGCGGTGTGGGACATGTTTGCAAAGTCGCGAAAGAAGCCGCTCTGGAAGCTCATCGCGGACATGACTCCGGTGCGTCATGTCGTGTTTCTGATACACACGGATAGAACTGGAGCTCGCGCATTTGGGTATTGGGCGTAATGTCTCATCCGCTTTGTCGACGGGATCTCTAGGAAGAACTTGTGAACGCGACGGCGTTTCGGTACATCACTGATGTGCTCACACGCGAAGAAGCACTGAAAATGCTCAAGGATAAGGAAGGGGGTAAACAGGAGCGAGAGGCACACGTGAAACAAGTTGGGTACGTGTGAACGTTGGTTGAGTGACAGCGATGACACGGCTCTCAGATATCCTGCATACATTACCTCCGCTGGGTGGCTAGGTGAGAGTCTAGTGAACCTGTCCTACGTTGGTTGGTGATCTGATATCAACTGCGCTTGGATGGACAGGTTATCCGGATGAAAAGGTCGCGGATCTCATGATAGGGGCAGTGCGGGCGGGGTGGACACACTTTAAGATGAAAGTTGGAGCCTCGCTTGAGGATGATCTTCGGCGGGGAAAAATGATCAGACGCATCATCGATGACCCAAGGAATTATCCTGCTGGTGGGTGATGATTGGGCAACGTGGCATTCTTTGGTGACGGTGATATCAAACAGACGAGCCGCTTCGGGATCCCGATAGCCCCGAATTGAAGGGGAAGAATGCCGGGCCGACAGGGGCAGTACTGATGATTGATGCGAATCAGGTGTGGGATGTGGATGAGGCTATCAGACATGTCAAGGCGCTGGAGGAGATCCGACCATGGTGGGTAGTGATCCTTGTGGATAAGAGGGGCTGACGTTAGTAGGTTCATTGAAGAGCCGACGGCGCCGGATGATATTCTTGGACATGCGGCCATCAGACGGGCATTGGCACCGTACGGGATCGGTGTTGCAACGGGGGAACATGCACACAACAGGATGACATTCAAGCAGCTGTTCCAGGCGGAAGCGGTGGACGTGGCGCAGATTGATGCGTGTAGGCTGGGTGGGGTGAGCGAGGTGCTTGGTGTGCTGTTGATGGCGGCCAAGTGAGTGGGACGATTCTGGTGATGTCGTGTGCTCAGGCGGGCTTGGTAGATATGGCGTGTTGGTGTGCCCGCACGCGGGCGGTGTCGGGCTCTGTGAACACGTTATTCATCTGAGGTGGGTTCTGCACCAGATCTGGCGGAGAGGCTTGGTATTAATCGGCGTTTTCCAGCTTGATCGACTATATTGCGGTCTCTGGTACGATGGAGCGGAACGTGATTGAATATGCGGACCACCTGCACGAACACTTTGTGTACCCGTGCTCGATTGATCGGAACGGACGCTATGTCGTTCCGGAGAACGAGAAGGAGGGGTACAGGTGAGTGGTGGTACAGTGGACATGGCGGAGCTGACAGCCAGGCAGCACGGAGATGCACGCAGGAAGTATCGCCAAGTATGAATACCCCAAGGGGATGTACTGGCGCGGATAGGGGTTATTTGTATGTATTTGTGAATGTATCACGTGCACACACAGAGTCATGATTTTTTGATCACCAACGACGATGTACGAACAGCAGCGCGCGTTTGGACGGCCAGCGATGGTCGCCCACGATCCACGACGGCTCGGCTTCGAGTACACGAACCAGCCCGGTTCGGTCCACCCGACGACCCGTGCGTATGGCATCCCCGGTCCGTCTCGCCGACCGCTCCCCACTCCCCGCCCTCGCCCCGAATCGATGCCGCCGCCCCTCCGCGAAGCCCCGCTCGTCGTGCAGGCACCCGCCCCATCCCGCCCCGCCATCCTCGCGCCCTCCGCCACACTCCCGACGTCCCCGACAACCCCCGCCCGACGACCGCTCCCGACGCCTGCCCTCACACCGAACAGACCGTCCACGAAGCACGCGAGCATCGATCTCACCGCCAGACCCACCAGCCCGGCAAAGTCCCCCATCCGTCCACACGCCGACCGTGATGTCTGCATCCCAAGCTCGTTCTCTCGCCGCACCGCCCCCTTGCCCGACCCAGCACACCCTCCCGCCGCAGCGTTCTCGACACCCCCTCCGACGTGGCCCCAGGCGACCCCGCAATCGACATTTCCTGCGCTCCGCAATCCCTACTCACCCACCGCCTCTACTGCATCCGTCGGAGCCCACGTAACCGAGCGCAGGAGCACCGTCTCTGCCGCCACACCGCCCACTGTCCTCCCCGGCCGTGCAGAGAGCCCACAGCGGGTGCAGCCTGCGTCAAGACCTCTTCCTTCCTCTCCTACAGAACCCCCCCGCATTCCATCTCTCCACCAGCGCATCCCTGCCTCCGAAGATGATGAGAACGACATATCCTCTCCCTCAGATATCTCCTCCCTTTCCGATCAGGATCCGTACGAGCCAATGACGTTTGCTGATCCCATGCAGGTAGAAGACGATGAACACGAACTCGTGTTCACAAGGAACACCCGCACACCCAGCCCACGGTACGGAATCAGAGATTTACCCCCTTGTTCCAGGATGGCAATCGCGAACCGTGACGACACCAAGAACCCCAATGTTACCCCCCAGCAGGCTCAGCCTACTCGGCCACGCGCCGCGCGCTCGGCAACTCTCCCCCAACCTCCCATTTCCAGTTCAAATACCCTACAGGGTCAGTCACAGGCCGTCATTCCGCAGAGTCCACGTATCTCACCTCCTGTATCCACCCCATTCACCAATCGAAATCCTTCCTTTGACTCACCCACTACAGAGCCGCAGTCTCTCACCCTGCGCTTTGCCTCTATGGGTCTAGCAGAGGAACGCGAGCGCGAGAGGCAAACTCAGCAGGCAGTGTCCGGCCCTTCATCGGCTCAGAGTTCCACCCGACCCGTTCCTGGTCCCACCAGCCCTCCGCGCCATCAACATGCGTGGCCCGCCAACATTACTCCCCTCCCACGCACACCAGGAAATACCACCCGACCTTTCTTTGGCACAGCAGATCTCCCGAGTAAGTGTGACAACATCTCTATTCACAATATCTCATGTCTTGCGTTTTCAAGTACTCAAGAGCCAGTCGTCAAATGGAACGTCCCCATCATCTCCAGCATCATTACCAACCAGCCCAACACACCCTTCACGTCCTTTTCCGTCATCTCCGAATCTCGACGCCACGTTTGATCGGAAGTCTTTTGCACAGCACTCACCTCAACAACAGCAGCCTCAGTTGCAGCAGGCTTCACTGCTAAGCGAACGCCAGCCCCAAACGCACCGTGCAAGGAATGCTGATATTAATCTGGATGATGCGCCACCACCGTCCTTGCGCCGATCGCCCTCACCTATCCGTCAGGGTTCCGCTCGCGCGCCAATAATTGAAATTACAAATGATACACCTCCGAGGAGGCAATGGACACCTGGTCAGGATATTACACCACAAATTGCCAATGCGAGCGGCAATGGTGTAGCATCTCGTGCGACCTCAAGGTCTCCAGAAAGAAGGGCGAAACCACGCACTCAACCTCAGATTCAGCCTTCAGTCCAATCACCGACCCCGCCTGAGCAGACAACTATACCAAGGATATCCCTACCCGATGGAAACCACCATAATGATGGTACTGTGGACGATAATGACGCATTCGGACCCAGCATTGTAATTTCTGGGCTTGGAAGTGGACCCGGGATTTCGGTCACTACACCAGGCACACCTGCCATATCGGTCTCTGATGCACCCCTGGTGCACAAAGCACCTTCAATTTCGGTGTCTACTACTGATGCCCCTTCCGTGGCTTTCTCGCCTCCGAAAATTTCGATTTCAGACTCGGCTCATCCACTAAGAGCAGGTCCCTCATCCGGCAGCTTTGGCACCCGGCATACCCAAATTCAAGAGCCGTCTGCCTCGCATTCCACGCCTGTTCGTGGTCCAGGGTGTAAACGTGGTTTGCCTGCTCTCCCCACCTCTTCAGCCGTGCGTACCAATGGTCTCTCGTGTGGAGGGTGCAACGGTCCCATCATTGGCCGCATTGTAAGTGCCATGGGCCAACGCTGGCACCCCAATTGTTTTAAATGTACCATTTGCAATGAGCTATTGGAGCACGTGAGCAGCTATGAACGCGAAGGAAAACCATACTGCCATTTGGATTATCACGAGGTCTGTGTCGTATTTTTGTGTTGAGACAATAGCTGACTGGTCACCTGTACAGGCGTTTGCTCCCCGCTGTTTCCACTGCAAGACAGCCATCATCGATGAACGGTTCATCACACTGGATGATCCCGCCCTCGGTAAACGCACATACCACGAACAGCACTTTTTCTGTGCAGAATGTGGTGACCCGTTCCTTGCTCCGTCTGGTCCTCTCCCGTCGTCTCTTGCACGCTCTGGCGAGCTAAATTTCATGGGCGATGGCGAGTTCGTAGATGATGATGTCGGATTCACGGTGTACATGGGTCATCCGTATTGCGAAGCTTGCCATGTACGACTTCGGATGCCAAAATGCAAGGCGTGCAAGAAGAGCATCAGGGACGGTGTCAGAGCCGTGGAAGCACTTGGGGCCAAGTGGTGCTGGGGGTGTTTTGTGTGCGAGGTGGGTTCAGAGTTCTTCCTATTTTTTTTTTCCGTGGCGTGCGCTGACGCGGCAAGGGTAGGGTTGTCAGAAACCGTTTGAAGACCCTTCCTTTTTCCTGCGGAAAGAGAAGCCGTTTTGTGAGCCCTGCTTCAGTTTGATCTTGAGGAACGAGGTATGAAGGCTGCCCTTGCTTTTAATGCACGAGGACGTCTTGATTCTCGGGCCCGCTGTGCTGTTGATGATGCGCATAAGCCATCGGCGGCACGGCTTGTTTTCTCCATTCCTTCATTTTTGATGCGGTATTTGATTATGATATCCTGTTGTTCTTGTTATCATCGTGTATGCATACAGGCGTGTATTTATGAATAGAAGTTTGACTTGAATTGTATAGACCGTTTGGCTACGAGCAAATAGCTTGGAGCCGTCCTCGTACTAGGTCTGAATTTGCCTTGTTGTCAATGTTCTCGAGGCTTTTGTCCGTCAACTTGTCATCGCTCTCGCAGTCCATTAAATATTCTGCCTTACATGTCAAAAATCCTTGAAATCTATGCGATTTGTCTACTCTGGTATGCCCGAGCACACTTCACCACAGACACTCGCTACGGTCTCACAACCACTCGACTGTCGCAGGTGGCTTGGAAGAGATGTCGTACGTGACACGGTTCACACCCTTGACCTCGTTCGTGATACGCGAGGAAATCCGTTTGAGCACCTCGGGTGGAAAAACATACCTGATCAGCGGCAAGAAAAGAAAGCGTTACTGCCATCGCATGAATCCAGAGATGATCGACATACCAGTCGGCCGTCATGAAATCCTCGGTCTGCACTGCACGCAGCGCGATGACCTACCAGATAGCAAGCGTCTTGCACGAGTGACAGAGAAGGAGAGAAGGGGGCTTACCTGTTCGTACGTCCGCTTGTCCCCCATCACGCCGACTGCTTTGACGGGGAGAAGGACCGCAAACGCCTGGCTAATGCGCTCGTAGAGCTTCGCTTTCCGGATCTCTTCAATGTAGATACTATCGGCCTGTTGCAAAACCTTGACTTGTTCGCGCGTGACGGGACCAAGGATCCGGATGGCGAGTCCGGGACCGGGGAACGGATGACGCTGGACCAGCGGCGCAGGAATGGACAGCAATCGACCCAGCGCACGCACCTCGTCTGCAACATGTCTCTTACCGTGTTTTCTGTGTTTACAAGGGACATATCGACGTACCCTTGAACAACTCGCGCAGGGGCTCGATCAGTTTGAGCTTCATATCTTTGAGCAACCCGCCAACGTTGTGGTGTGTCTTGATCGTGGCGCTGGGGCCTTTGAAGCTGATGCTCTCGATGACGTCCGGGTAGAGCGTGCCCTGCAACAGCCATTCCACGCGACCCTTTGCCTCTGCCCCTGCTTCCTCTTCCTCGGCTGCCAATTCGATCCTGGCAGCTTCTGCCTCAAAGACATGGATAAAGGTGTTGCCAATAATCTTGCGCTTCTGTTCTGGGTCTTCGACACCATCGAGACGGGAGAGAAAGAGATCGGATGCATCAACGACGGTGAGGTTGACACCGAGATCTTTTTTGAGCATCTCGTTGACCTGTTTCGCTTCGTTGAGACGGAGGACACCGTTGTCGACCATGATCGCGTGGAAACTGTCGGTGTGGACTCGGTCAGTGTGCGTATGAGGGAGCAGACCTATGCTACATACCGATCGCCAATCGCTTCGTGCATGAGCTTGGCTGCGACGGTGCTATCGACGCCTCCGCTGACTGCCCCGATAACGCGTCCTTTCTGACCACAAATGTCTCTTATGCGCGCGATCTCCTTTCCGATGAACTCTTCCTTCAAGGCAAGAACAAGAAAGATATCAAGATATTTTGTTCATCATTTAATTCAAACGAAACTTGCCATCGTCCAGTTTGCTCTGCATTCACAGATTCCGAGGATGAAGCGAGAAATGACTGCTTTGCCTTTTGGGCTGTGAGTGACCTCGGGATGGAACTGAATGCCATAGATCGACTTGGTGTTGTGACCTATAGCAGCAAATGGAGCAGTCTCTGTTTGACCGATAACATGGAAATCTTGGGGCAGATTCAAGAGTTGGTCTCCATGGGACATCCAGACCTAGCAAGGTGACACTAAGGGACATCATTCTGAAATAAAAGAGATACATGCCTGCATTTCATCACCCAGGTCCTTGAAGAGCGCGTCGACGGTGCCTTGACCGAACCTGGTAATCTGGACGATTGCATGTCCGTACTCACGATGATCGCACTTTGCAACCTGACCATTGAGATTCCATGCGATTTCCTGATAGAAAGATACACAACCAGGTTGGATCTATCACAGACGAGGACTTACCTGCAACCCGTAGCAAATGCCAAGGATCGGGACGCCAAGTTCGAAAATCGCAGGGTCAGTGTGCGGGGCATCAGAGTCATAGACCGAGTACGGGGACCCAGAGAGAATGATGCCTGCGGCGAATTATTCACTGTAGCACTAAAAGAGGCCAAGCGTACCCTTTGGCTTGAAATGTACGTCTTTGAGGAGCGTCGTACAAGGCATCAACTCGGCATAGACATTCAATTCACGACATCTCCTCGTAATTAGATGGCTGTACTGCGGGACAGATGGTCAATAAGATCGGCGTACCGTTGCCAAAGAGAAGGTTGAAACGCTACATACTTGGGATCCGAAATCTAGGATAAGGATAGTGTCGAACTGATCGTGGATTTCTGCCATGCCTAACGACCAGGTGGACGAACAAGTGTCGGTGAGGATTCGGAACAAGTCGCACTTGGCTTTAAATCCAATACGCGTCGCGGCTCCGTGTTGATATGGTACTCGGGTACATGTTCCTGATTGGGTTTACTTCTTCCACCTCACTGAGTACAATTATTGAAGGAACATTATGATTCTTTGTACTGTATCATGAAATACTTTGCTATGCCATCAGTCTGGAATTTCAAAGGTGCACTTGTGTGTGGAAATTCTTCACCACAAGGCTAGGCCATATAGCCAGAATACTTCCAACCTCCATCCAACTCCAAGCTATGTGGCATATCCAAGTTTTGCATCAACATTAGATGGTTTGCACAAACTAGTCATCACCATACAGACGGATTATCACCAAAGTAGTTTCCTGCCAAAGCAGATTCGGTGTTCCATGCATCAGGCAACTCCCGTTGCAGATTATACCTTTGTATGATTTTTGACACTGCGTCTGGATCGCCCTCTGTTTGATGAAGAAGTCCAAGATCGGGGAGAGGTGGTAAATTTTGAAAGACAAGGCGTGCCAGGACAACTTGTTCTAGATAATCCGTGATGGCCACACGCGGAGGATACTTACTCTCCTGTTCGACGACGCGCTCGATGGAGCCATGTTCCCTAATAAACTTGAGTGCGCGGCTTGGTCCAACGTTCTTGATCCTTTGCGAGAAATCCGTGCCGAGAAGGAGCGCAAAGTCGATGTAACTTGCGCGGTCGAGCCGGAGGGTTTCACGAACAGCCTCGCCATGAACGACGACAATTGGGGATTCGCGTGCAGTAATCCCGCGCAACATCGGAGCCTCGTATACAAGAACGTCCGTGTCCTCGCTCACGACGAAATCTGCATGACCATGGATAACCAGAGCGCACGCGAGCGCCTCGGCCTCAAATGGTCCGGTGGATTCGATGCAAGGAACACCCATTGCACGCAGGAGCTCCTTGCATTCGTCATAAGTCTGTGTCGTGGGGGGAACGCTTCGACGTTGATATGACTGAGAGATGGCGGTGCTGCGCTCGGCTAGTGTCATTAGCGCAGATTCAGTTTCCAGAGCGGGAGAGTCAGGCAAAGGTACAGAGAAAAAGTCCCAAATGCGGCCTTCGTCGAGTGTCATCTGGAGCTGCTGTTTGGACATGACATATTCGATCCGTGCATCAAGGGTGTCGGGGTTGTCTGCTAGAGTAGGTTGATCATGTTCACGCATTGGGATTCCGGGTCCCTCAAAGGACGAAGGAATGGAAGTTAGTTGAGTAGCACATTGGTTGTACTCGCAGTATAATGTGGAGAGTTCGGACTGGAATGACTCGATGGAATCGGAAAGCGGGTGGGAAGTTGAGGATGCATGCTGCACCGTTGCGTTCCAGTGGACGAATGAAAGGGCTGAGGAAGTACCGTCACGAGGGTCATCAAATGGCAAGTTAAAAGAGCCGGATTCTTGGCCTGTGATGGCATCATCCGAATGTACCGACGATGGCATGTAGGGTGGTTCGGATCTAGATGTCAAGGGTGAAGCAACCACAAAATCTAGGGCATCCTGCAATTCATGTATCTCTATATCGGAATGTGGGAAGGGATAAGGGCGTCGTGATGGTGGACAAGTATGGTCAGTTGGAGATGCGGCGCAGACTGATGGAGGATGCGGTGGGAGAGTTGTGGACGGAAGAAGCGAGGACCCTGATACATGTGCCTCCAGCGATCTATGAGTTGATTTGATACTGCTCAGAACATCATTAACGCGTTGGCGATCGGCGGTGTTCAAGGAACGGTAATAAGGAAGAAGGCGCATCAGCTTTTGCAGTCTATGCGATCTAGTTTTCTCGATGGATCCGCGCGTAGCGTCTATTCTTCGTGATTCTCTACGTCGCTCGACCTGTGGTTAATTGAAATCGGTGAGACCAGGGTAGAATGCATGCGCTGACCTCACGGGCTTTGGCTGCGGTTCGTTGTTTGCCATCAAAGACGCAAACCGCACGTACGTCAGAGTCCTTCAGTTCTGTGAGTATACGATGCCAGCCAATGATATGCCTGTGGGAGTGAGGCATGGGGGAAAAATGAAGGCGTTGGGTGACCAAGGTGCCATCGCTGTCAGGGACCTGAGCCAAGACTGAACATGCAGAAATAGGGTGCGTACATGACCACTGTCTTTCCGCGCAGAGATCTGAGGCGGTCGGGGAGTCTTGAAAAGATGTGTGGACTACAAAACATAAGCTTGATCACTACCAACAAAAGTGTACTGACCAAGTCCTTTTAAGAAAGGGTGTAATACCGAGTACACCCATATCCAAGTCCAAGTCCTTTTTCCAACTCCGCCACATAGGCGCAGTGACGGTCAACGACGACGACGCTGCAAAAAGACAGTCATGTCGGTCATGCTCACGAAATTCGAGTCAAAGAGTAATCGCGTCAAAGGTACTGTTGACTAGGAAAAGGCTACACTTTTCTAACTTTTTCCAAGGACTCGCATTCCATCCCACTCAGCCCCTTCTCGCCGCTGCTCTACACAATGGCAGCGTCCAGCTATGGAACTATCGCATGGGCGTGCTAGTGGACAGATTTGAAGAGCATGAAGGTACCTCTTTCTTGAATGACTTGCACAGTCGTTGACGTGGCAAAGGTCCTGTTCGAGGTGTCGCCATTCATCCTAGCAGAGCCCTTTTGGTCACTGGTGGTGATGATTACAAGATCAAAGTCTGGGGTCAGTCTCATCATGCACATTGCACTTTATTCTGACGTTCCTCAGACCTACGTCCTCAACATCGTCGTTGCCTGTTCACTCTGCACGGTCACTTGGACTACGTTCGTACTGTTCAATTCCATCACGAAATGCCATGGATCGTGAGTGTTCGATGACCTCGCAAGACTTGCCCATTCATCCACAACACACCTCAGCTCTCAGCTTCCGACGATCAGACCATCCGTATATGGAACAGTACCTCCCGCAACTGTATCGCTATCCTCACTGGTCATTCACACTATGTCATGTCTGCGCAGTTCCATCCAAAGGACGATCTCATCGTATCCACTTCCATGGACCAGACTGTTCGCGTTTGGGACATTTCGGGTCTACGAAAGAGCACCCCCAGCACTGGCCCGAACAACTTTGAGACATTTGACACGTTTTCTACTGTAAAATATGTCCTCGAAGGCCATGATCGAGGCGTCAATTTTGGTGCCTTCCATCCCACCCTCCCCTTGATTGTCTCCGCTGCTGACGATCGCACAATCAAGATCTGGAGGATGAGTGAAACAAAGGCATGGGAGGTCGACGCGTGCAGAGGGCACTTTAACAATGTTTCCAACGCCCTCTTCCATCCAAAACATGAACTTATTGTTTCTTGTGGTGAAGACAAGACAGTACGTGTGTGGGATCTCGCAAAGCGAACCGCAATCCAGACCTTTAGGAGAGAACACGACCGGTTTTGGGTTCTTGCCTCACATCCCAACCTCAACTTGTTTGCTGCTGGTACGACTTGAAATACACTTTTAGTGTTTTTACTAACATGTTTTCCCGGCGTAGGTCACGATAGCGGACTCATCGTCTTCAAACTCGAGCGCGAACGGCCTGCTTTTTCGGTCCATGGCGATTCATTGTATTACATCCGGGACAAATACGTTCGTGCATACGACTTCAACACTGGCTCGGATATTGGCCTTCTTAGTGTCCGCAAATTCGGCAGCCCTTATGTCCCTCCTCGAACGCTGAGCTATAACCCTGCCGAACGAGCAGTTATCACGACGATATCATCCGATAACGGCCTATTTGAGCTGTCTTCCTTGCCCACCCAAACCAATGGAGAAGTCAAGGACTCATCCACAGACAGTAAGCGTGGCTCAGCTCACAGCGCGATCTTCGTCGCTAGGAACAGGTTTGCTACTTTGAATAAGACTACCCAGGTAAAAAGAAATTGTAACAGCCTGTCCTACAAGTACTGAGCAGTTCACCAGCTCATTGAGGTCCGTGATATATCGAACTCTGTGGTGAAGGGAATCAAGGCACCAATCCAAACCAGCGAGATTTTTTACGGTGGGACAGCATGTCTCATTTTAAGCTCTACGTCGTCGGTTGTCCTCTATGATATTCAACAGCAAAAGATTATTGCAGAATTGAATAGTCCACCCGTCAAGTACGTCACGTGGAGCTCTGATGGGCAGCTCGTTGCTTTGATGAGCAAACACAGTGAGTGCTGGGCCTGTGTTTCATCCCCTGCTCTAACTGTAATTGTGGCAGCCATTACCATCGCGAATAAAAACTTTTCTCAAAGTAGTTTGGTCCATGAAACCATTCGAATCAAATCTGGAGCATGGGATGACGCAGGCGTCTTTATTTATTCTACTCTCAACCATATGAAATATTGTCTTCCCCAGGGGTATGTCCTCCATTACTATAAAATCAATCACAGACCTCCATGCTAACGTCGCTTCTCTTGCACCGTTTTGAAGCGACAATGGTGTAATTTGCACGCTCGATAATCCTGTCTATCTTACGCGTATCAAGGGCAAGACAGCTCACTGTTTGGATCGTTCTGCGCGACCTCGGACAATCACGTTTGATCCTACCGAGTACCGATTCAAGCTCGCTTTGCTCCGGAATAACTATGAAGAAATGCTGCACATCATACGGACATCAACACTCATTGGACAGAGTATCATCGCCTATCTTCAACAAAAAGGTTTTCCCGAGGTACGTTCGAATGTGTTTTGTTAGTGTCACCTCCTGACGCCCAATACCCTCAGATCGCATTGCACTTTGTCCAGGACAAGAACACAAGGTTTGACCTTGCCATTGAATGTGGAAATCTCGATGTAGCGCTAGAGACTGCAAAAGCGATCGATCGGCCTGAGTGTTGGGAACGCCTAGCGGAGCAAGCACTGAAGCAAGGGAATCACAAAGTAACTGAAGATATTTTTTTCACGTTTGAAACGAAATTGACCCTGCATTTCAGATTGTCGAAAAGGCATACCAACAGACTAAGAACTTTGACCGGCTGTCATTCTTGTACCTTGCTACCGGCAGTACGGATAAACTGTCAAAGATGCAAAAGATCGCCTCTGCAAGGGGAGATCCGATGTCACGCTTTCATAATGCCTTGTATGCTGGCGATGTGCAAGGGAGAATCGCCGTCCTACGGGACGTGGGTCTTCGTATGCGGTTGTTCTGATTGTAGTTGTATTGTGTTTACTGACCTAGATCGTAGACCCGCTCGCTTACCTGACTGCGAAAACGAATGGGTTGGAAGAAGAGGCAGCCGAAATTCTGGAAACTGCCGGACTGACTGAAGCAGATGTCGATGACGTTCCTTCATTCGGTCAATCGACACTCAAGCCACCACCCATCATCACATCCACTGCAGATCTTAACTGGCCATTGATCGCGGCTGGTGAGAGCTTTTGGGACCGTGCCCTTGCAAACGGCAACCTGGACGGAGACGGCGACATTCCTTATGTCAATGGCCTGGATGCCTCTGGTACCGCTGCTTCCTCCGCGCTCGATGATTGGGCAAGGGAAGCGGAAGCACCCGAGGTCGATGGTGACGAATCTGGATGGGACCTTGACGCTGAAGACGCCAATGCCGAGACACATACGGATAACGATTTTGAGGATGCTGTTGGAGAGAATGAAGGGACAGGTGCAGCCGGTGTGAGCGAGGACGACAACTCGCCATTTGCCGCGGACCATCTTGCCGCGGGATCTTTCGACACCGCCTCGCAGGTAAGCCGCCTTGGGCTAGGAAATGGTGGATCGTGCTCACGCTTGTCTAGTTGCTAAAGCGGCAATTTGGGGTTGTCAATTTTGAGCCACTGAAGGAATTATTCCTCTCTATCTACCGGCCATCACACGCAGAAGATTCTTCGCTGACTTCTGAACCGGAAGCGTCTCCCGGGCAAGCCTTGCCTGATGTCGTGTGCTCCTTGTCGTCTGTGCGAACTGAGCTGTCAGAGGGTTTCCGATTCGTCTCAGGCAACAGGCTCCCTGAGGCACAGGCTGTGTTCCAATCTGTGTTGCGGATGTTGCTCCTGACAGTAGTGTCCTCGGATGAGGAAGCCAAGGAGGTTCGTCGGCCTATTGCTCGACATTGACTTTGATGGCGCTGACTGGGTGGATATGCAGTGGCGCGATGCTGTCGTTTCTGCACGTGAATACCTTCTTGGGGTTACCATCGAATTGGAGCGACGACGGGTCGCTCAGGATGAACCAGACAATGTCCGTCGGCAACTGGAGCTCGCTGCATACTTTACGCATTGCCAACTCCAACGACCGCACATGCAAATAGCATTGCGGAGTGCCATTGGGGCGTTTGCAAGGGTTAACAACCATAGCACGGCGGCCAAGTTTGCGAGACGTTTATTAGACCTCAACCCTGACCCCAAACTTGTTTCGCAGGTGTGTTTTGCCGAAAGCTACTCGGGAAGAGCGTGTCGACACTAATTGTGCTGACAGGCACGCCAACGAATTGCGGCGGGCGACCGGAACCCTCAAAATGCGGTAGAGATTTCGTACGACGATGTTACTGAATTTGATATCTGTGCAGCCACATATACGCCGATTTACAAGGGCTCTCCGGTGGTGCACTGTCCGTATACCGAAGCGTCGTTCTTACCCGAGTTCAAGGGCAAGATAGACCCACTTACCGAGGTTACAGAGATTGGGTTGACAGGGAGCGGATTGCCTGCTCCGCGGTGAGGATTTGAGGTGGCATTAGACGGAGATGTCTAGGGTAGAAATGTAGGCATGACCAGTCACGTGATTCGGGATAGCGACGTGACGAGCCAGTCAAACGCTTGCATCCTTTCGTCCACCATGGCAGACGAGATAGACAGCACGCTCGACACCGTCGACACGTCTGGAAGCCCAGTATCATCACAACAACAAGCCACATCATCAACTGGGCAGGAGGGGTCGTTGGAAGATATCCTTGCGACGACATCGAGAGATATCATCCAGACGTTTGCCGCGTCGATTAGCCAGAGCGCTACAAAGGAAGCAAGCAAGTCGGAGGAGGTCAGGCAAGGTATCTGCAGATGCCAAGACGCATATATGCTGGTTTGTTGATCACAACAGAGCTCAAGAGACGCTTGTTCCGGGTGATCATTGGGACATATGTGTGGTCGACTGCACGCTTTGCACACGAAACGGAGACTGCAGAAGGACAGCTCGCCAAGGATGTGCAGGGGTTGTTGTCTGCAGAAAGGGACCAAGGCAGGTTATCTTATCGCACACCTACGATGATGGGTAGTCTCTCGTGGGTTTGCATAATGTCTCTGCTAACGCGCTCCCTCAAGAACGACTCCGTGTGCGACTCGGAGAGCTGATGGCTGCTGTCAGTAATGCACTGGCGATGTTTGGGTAGTTAGTTGTCGTTTAAAGCGTCTGTAAAAGGAAATCTCAAGAGGACGTCGCGTCGAGAGGAAGCCAAGTCACGACACGGACGCGGGACATTTCTCAGAGCGCCACTTTTTCTCTCCTTCTCCCAATACAATGGCCCTGGAAAAGGGCCCCCACTGCGCCTTTGTCCTCCTCGCAGAATTCGACATCGACAGCGGGGCCCAGCTCACTTACCAGTTTCCCCAGCCCCTCGGTACAGACGAGGGGTACGCCGTTTGCTGACCTCTAGCTTATCACTCACTCCCTCCGACAGCCTCCTTGCCAACTTGATGCTCCCAGATGGCGCAGAGCGACATCTCGAAGACTGGACCATATTCTTCCTCAACCAGACCCCGTTCAACACCATCTCACCCGTCCTCGCGCTCGAAACACCCGAATCCACCGACGACGCCTCGAGTGATCAGGACGGTCGTCCAGAACTCATATATGTCCTCAACCTGGTCCGGACAAAACACGACAAGACAGCTCGGAGGTGCGACCGTCCGAGCCAATCGTAACCGCACCCAGCTTCTGACCCGGCTCGTCCCGCATACGCAGAGGTGCCGTTGTCAAAGCGATGGCTATATGCACTCGCCATCCATTCATTCAGATATTCAAGGCAAGTTCGGACGAGCTCTCTCTCCGTCTCTCCTCACACTACCACCAGCCGATCCTCCTTCTCGCCCTGGATGACTATTTTGCAAACCCATCACAAGACTGCCTGGCCCGCTTGTTTGATGCCATCAACTCCATGGACGTCACCGGTGCGCCCGAACTGACCCGGTTTGAAAAGCTCGTCATGCGTGCATCCGAGCGTAAAGACGTCTTTAGCGAAAAGTTTTCCTCTCCAAAACTATCCGAAAACCCTGTCCATCCCAATGGCCCCCATGGAAGACCGCAACACAAGACGTCGTCCTCCACTGGATCACATTCGAGTGAGGATGGTATGCTCATTCGCCGTCATCCCCTTGGCGAAGGTACGCGCGAACGCTCCACGACCGAGAGTAGCGTCGCAAGTTCTCACGTGCACCAACCTAACCCGTCTCCTCCGTCTGATTCGTCCTTTTCCCTGGGAGGGAGCGCGGTTTGGGTTGGCGATGAAAGCGTCATTGTTGACAATCAGGTCGGCGTTGCGATCAGTGGTCCGGGGAGTGTTACCTCGACTCAGACTAGCCGTGGCCGCAGGTCAACCGACGCATCCTCATCCTCATCCCACGGCTTCCCTCGAGATCACAATGCGTACAGCGGCGCGATACCAACGACTTCGGATCCACATTTGCGTTCTGGACTCTCCAAAGATACCCACTTTTTTCAAACAAGCATAGCATACAAAGGACACCAATTACCCATCAAGCTTCCACTTGCCACTTTCCCCGAGGAAGTCGGTGATGTCAGTCCATGATACTTGGCATACGTCGCGTGATGAACTGACATTTTTCAAATATATCCAGTATTCTCTAATTCAACTAATACAGACATTCTCTTCTCCGATTGTGACCGTCATCGGACCACAACATCCGCATCTACACACGAACGGAAATCTCACTCATCCCATTATAATTCTTTTTAATGCACTCATCACCGGAAAACGTATTCTCTTCCTAGGTCATAATATACCTGCAGGTCAAGTGGCCAACTACGTGCTCTCAGCATGTGCATTGGGCTCAGGATGCGGAGCAATCCTGAGGGGTTTCATCGAACGTGCATTTCCGTACGCTGGCTTGGCTGGAGGCGAAGACTGGATCACCACGTAAGCCAGCAAGTCAATTCACGGTCTGAGTTAACCCTAACGGCTCGTGGATCAACAGACCAGCGTACATTGCTGGTGTGACGAATCCAATATTTGAAACGTCGGGTTCTTGGGACTTGTTGATGGACGTTGGGACCGGCCGAGTGGTGGTCTCCAGGGATATCCACATTTCTTTCCCCGTAACGGCAATGCCTCCGGCCATCATTCCGCTCGTCCCTCGCTCGGGCATGATTCGTGCTGAAAATTCGGCAGCAAGCGAAGAAGAAATTGCGCGAATAGCTACGCGAGATGGTGGGCAATCCAATCAAAAATCCGACTTTGCGGCACGGTCCGACAGTCTGGATAATATGTTTATTGAAGATGTATGTTTTTTCCCCTGAAAAAGGCGTTGTTAAACAGATTGATCGGTTTCACTCTCTAGCTTATTTCTGCCATCACGTCGCACTTTGGTGAGACGTTGGTGAGATTGCGGTTCACCGAGTATGTGGCTCGATTTGTACGGCTTGCATCCAGATATGAGGAAGTAGCGACTGGTTCGACGGCCTTGGGATTCCCGAGTACCCCATTTGTGGAGGGGTCACTGGGCAAGGGGGCTGTATTTCCGGATGAATCTGTAGCAGCCAGAGAATTGGCCACAAATGCCAGCCGCATTGAAGGGTGGCGACGGACAAGGACTTATCAATACTGCACCACTGTACGTAGCATGTGTTTGGTGGCTGACGACGTCTCACAGAGAGACAGGACCTTCAAAAGCATTACGCTACGGTGGCAATCCGGGGGTTCGATCTTTTGCATCAACTCTCCCGCCTTCGTCTTGCGAAAAGTCTTCCTGATGCCGAGGTTGAGCTGATCGTGCGTACCATTGCGGATAACATCCGATCCTATGAGCAGGTGGTTGAGGTAAGTCGTCTTTGCCTCTTAGAAAATGACAAAAGATACTTAATATTGATATCATCCTACAGCTCTTGGCGCATACACCATCTCACGTTGGAGGACTACAACCGCTCAGCTTTTGCTTGTTCCATCAACTCGAGTCTGTGCGAGAAGCCACGGTGGACATTTTCAATGAGTTGCGAACACATCCAGCAAGTCCATTCCATATATGCACAGCGCAGGACGACTCATAGTTATTCTAGATTGGCGTAATATCCCTCCAAGCTCTCAATCACTTTCAGCGCTACGCCTACGTGCGACAGGCACATGCGCGAGAACCACGTCTAAGAGAGGGCGCCAGTCCCAGCCGCCTCGTTCCTCCACCCATGCTCGCTTCACGCACGCCTTCGAATCGCAGTGAAGTCAGTCTTGGTGGATTTTAACCGTCTTTTGGACTTGATCTGTTCGTTACCCCTCTAGCTTACTTTCGACCTTCTTGCGTATATATACCATCTTTCTAACGAATCGAGCGCGGTGGGGCTGACCGATCAGGGTTGTTCCTGGCCCACTTGTCATGCATCATGTTTGCTACCCCGTCACCAAGGTCACTGGGGTCGTCTTAATTTTGGCGCTGCCCGTGGAGATGCAAATTCGTGGTGCATTGTGTTTGCTGTCAACGTTTTGACCCACCGGACGTAGTAAGTACTCTTAAGCGAGTCATCCGTAACCGGACCATTTGAGCTCCTGGATCGACGTGTATTTTGCGTCACATTAGGAAAGCTAGGATATACGTAGTATACTGAGTACGAAGCACCGAGACGGCATCTATGGAGCGGACAAGACAACAAGACAGTATCATATCATTCAGGGGTACGGATGGATTCTGGATGCACACTCCAACGTATATGACATACCGCAGCGTAGCGGCGACGCAAATCACACTAATAGCGTCTGGATGGTTGGAAAGCGCACGCAGTGGTTGACAGACTTGAGCGGAACAATGCACCTCTGTTCCAAGTCCAGATGAACTAGTGAAGACAGGTGCGCCCTAAACGATCGACTCGCCTAAGCGAGCGTCAAGCGTATACAATCGGGGGTTACACAGTGAAACGAGGGACTTGAAGAACAATGCAATGCCCACGTCCTCTGGGTAAATGACGCAGAGCATGAACGTGATCGGCACCGCGATGGCAAAGAGTGCGACCACCGCGGCGAGTTTGCCGACGCTGTGAGAGACGATAAAGATGAGTTGGGCTATGAGGAAGCCTACGCCCCACACATAGCTTGCCCTTGGGAGGCTAAATACGACCGATGAAGGAAGGAAGCCTACAATGTCCGATTTAGCACTGCGCAAATAGTTGACCTAGAAGGTAATTCAGCCCAGTGCCAAGGTGATCAGAAAAGGGACGACGAACGCCAACAGTAGCTGTGGATTCCGCCAGTGGTTGGTGTCTGAGATGGAGGCAGGAGGCGGAAGCGATGCTGACTGCGCAGGAAAGCATCGATGGCACAGACATGGATACAGTGCCGCCGTGCACGTTCGATAGAAGGACGCTACCACTGAAACATCCGCTTTGAAATCACCTCTAGTCAAGTATTCGTTGGCTTACATGAATACTGGAAAGCTCTGTATTCGAGTGTCAAGAATGATAACCTGGATTCGATGTATGACCGTACCAATGATAGACTGCCTGTCCAATCGGCCAGGCAAAGCGACAAAAGGTGCGACCATTGATCTGCATACACTTGCTCGTTCATAAACGAGTCTTCCAGGAGGCTATTGTAGTGTTGCGGTATCCCCCACATGAACACATTTGCCGCAACCAATAACCACTTGTGTTCAATGGCGTTGGCGGGGCACATTTGTTGCAATCTATCCAGCTGAGCCAGTTGCTCTCCATGATAGGTGATAAACCTTTGTTCCACTACAAACGCAGGTCAGTCGCGTGAGTCTCTTCACCGGCTAGCGAGCATACCGATACCCGCAGCAATACGCGCTACAGGTTTAAACACGGTCAGGCACAGGTATTGGGAGCCTAATTAATCTTACCGGCGTAACAGAGGGTATAGCCATCCACGCACTGACCTGCGACGCAGCAATGACGTCAACAATGTCCAGACTGACATGGGTTTGACTCACCTCTCTTCCGAGAGAGCAATGTCAAGAAATGACTACACGTATCTACCGTATAGGGGAATGTGGACGTCCTTGACGTGAGTCTGTCTGTTAGCGCGTTACTTGGTTGGGTTTTCAACATATGGCTGTGGTATGACGTACCCGCTTGCCCATGGGAAACGATATTGTAGAGGTCGTCGATGATCTGGGAGAATTCCTGTTCATGGGACTTGTGGTGCATTGGGAAATACTCGACGTGCAGCCAGTAGAGTTGTTCCAACGCTTTTGCTATCCGAGTATGAGACATGACGAATGTGTCAGGATGGAAAAACACACCGAGATGCGAGGAAGACATTGCTGCGGGAATGCAAAGCAGCTCGGTACTGATATCCTCGAGCCAGAACAACCCTTTTTCAGCATGATTAACAAAATAGTAGTTGCAAGATAGCCCATCCCCTGTTGGCTCCAAGAACAGTTCACACCAAGAAGGAGGTTTTATGTCGCGACACCGCAATTCGTCCTTGATCTGGTTTGTACAATTGAAAACTTGTTCCTTGGTGCGTGCATCGTCAACGTTTGCTTCGGTGACAACCACAAAATCCGATTCGCTGTCGAACGCAAAGTATGGCTGGCCCTCTGGATGTACGAACTTTGAGACCGAAGACGCGCTTGTTTCGAGCGACGCGTCAGATGTGGTTTCATTAAGTGTCAGCTCGGTCGTGCACACGACTGGCTGAGCGCGACAACTCTCTCTCCCAGAAATGACATGGGGACGGTGCTGAATGCTAAGAGAGATATGGGGTCATTTAAACGTCCCCAGAATAGCAAAAGTACTCACTAGCTCTGTGGTTTGTTGTATCTCGAGGTACCAGACGGCGTGACAGGATTGAACCTCACTGTAAGCTCTGAGTCCCTGTGTTTCATGACGATTTGATTCCCAGCAATGGATATGCATGAGTGTTCGGTTTATAATTGTCGAACCTGAACCAGTGCAGATCGTTGGAGATCTTGGAATACAGCTTGTAAGCATTTCCGTCTTGCGGTGACTTGACCAACGACCGATCTGCTACAGGATGTCCGGTACCTTGGCGGCTTCCGTGATATTGTGGGTGTAAGTAGGTCCGAATTACATAATCTCCAAGATCAGACCCTTGGCACACTCACGCCTCATGATGAGTCTGCTGATCCAGGATGGCCAACTCGCACCCACGGGCAAACGCTCATGCCAAGTGACATCTGAACGAATTCTCGCAGAACAGGTGAGTCCATCGAGTGTGCTCAGTGTACATTCTCAGTTTTGTTCGCAGTCATCTTCATAACTCGATGTTGTTCTTCTGGCCACAGGAATATCTGAACAGCAAAGGCTCGAGATGGTTGGCAGAACACGTTTCGTCTTCAAGCTATCATTGCTATCTCCAGCGACAGCATGTGCTCACTTCATCTCCACCGTCCAGTGTCATCAAGGGACAGAGAAGCTGGCCGTCACGAGGCGCAATCCTTGGATTCTTAAGAGACGTCTGTGCTTCCCCTAGACCCACCATCGCTCACTGCCTACCATCGCCCTCTGGGTCACATTTATTCTGATGGCTACATCCACCAGCAAGGAACTTTGTACAGCCGAAGCAGAGTATGTTGGTCACGAATCGCTCTCGAGCTGGAAAATAACACGCTCTCTTTCATTAGGTGCAGATTCATTGAGCGCGGAAAGCTAGACCATAATCTAGCGACACCCAACAGGTTTGTTACCCTGACGCTCTCTCGACTGGGAATTCATCGGACTCGTTTAGTTCAAATGGTCAAAATAACTCCCAGAACCAATCCAGCACCGGTGTCAGAACTGACACTAAATCAACCAAGTTAGTCCATCCTTCATTACACGCGTGATCAGGTTTCACCAATAATTCCATCGTAAAGAACTGTTTCCGACGGTTCCAAATACTCCCAGGTCAAAAAGTAGATTGGACTTTGCATAGGCCAAAAATTTGTACTCGTTCCATGTTACTTAAAGTATGCTCAATGATCTCCGTGTACCTTTCCCCCACAAAGCTGTGTTGGAAGCTAGCGTGTCGAGTTCGCACAGCCGCTTTGAGCTGAACGTCCAGATTCCAACAGAAAACCACAGTAGATCGGGATCCTGTATCATGCCTCACTTACCTACAGGAAAACACTGCCTAGGAGAGAGACACAGCCCCACTTTTTTCTGGTTAAAAGCGCAATTATAGGCTCATCTGGCCCCAACCACTGGCACAACTCGAACCTACATAGAACAAGCAACTTCTTTCTACAACGTGTTCGTACTCGAAACCACTGCTTGGATTGCGGACTTATTGTAAAAGACGTACAGAAATAGTCAAGACATTGTTTCGCTTTCACCATGCCTGGCTGTCTGTCCACGCTGTTCAATTTCGGGTAGGGAACTTGAATCTTTGAGTAACATGAATTGATTCTGAGTCAGTCTTGAACCTCGAGGGAGACCTATTCGAGGCCAATCGGGCCCTCAAACCAACGATAATGGCTCCTCATGCCTTGGATGTCTGTCATGTTTTGGCTCGGGCCCACACGAGGAACCTTCGGGTGGTAATCCGCCCCGTGTTTCACCGTATGCGAGGCCGGCCGGTTCTAGGTATGGTGTCCTATTTAGCAATCACTGTCATCCTGAGATTTCGTAGGCCCTACAGCCAGCGTTGAACTTGGAATGTCTAGTTACGCAGCGATAACGCAAGAGTCCTGAAATTAAAGTTGCGGTAGATGTGATAGTTCTGCCTAGACGTGGGATCCGTTTTAGATGTAGAGATGTCGCTCTTGTTTCCTTTGGGTGTGCTTACCATGCCAACTTTGAGTTCTTGTACATAAAAACCATTGTTCAGCCAATCAATGTGACTTTAGATCTCGAGTGGTATTACCTCAATGGGCCTATTGCCTTGATGGGAAGCCATACCTTGCCGATCATCCACGCATCTAAGTGCATGAGTCCAACTACATCTTGGACCATAGACTGGCCTCGATGGCAGTAAAAGAAAGTTAAGTTTTCGCGTGGCTTGGCGGATCTCTGCGTGTACAGCAATGTAGACGTCAAACAACCCGCCGCGAGATGATTGATGTAGAGCTTTAAGGAAAGGGTCAGCGTCGAGAATCCTACTAGTTGTCAATCTATCATTGATAATTAATATCACCGAGGTGCATCGATGCAGGATCAACGCGTAAGTGGAATTTACGAAACATGCTGTGGCCCATTGTCCTCTGGACTGTAGGAATTTGTGAGCGACCAAATTTAGCGCTGGAACAGTATTGTTGTACGTGATCGGAACTAATTGAAACGTACACAACGGGGTGCTCGATCAATGCCAGTAGGATGTTTATTTTCAAGTTGGAACGTTCGGGAGCCAGTGATAACCCTAATTTTGGTCAATAACAGTCATCTCCGCGGCTGGGGTGTCGGGTTTCAGTACAGCGTGCGACGGAGTGCGATCCAATTAAATGTTGGGCTATGCCTGAGAGTATACGTGCCGGTCATCGTGGGTGTCGGAAGAAAAATGTTTCACTGTGTTCACTCAACGTGTCTTCACTACCTGCGAATACGATGGATTTCAAGTGATCCTCAAGAAAAATTTGAACAACCTTTGAATTCCGCAACAACAACTTTTGTTCGACACGATCTGTGCGAGGGATATCACTGCGAGCCATTCTAGTAACAGACATGATTGAACATTCATGTTGGTCACAAATGTTCCCACTACAGGACCGGAACGGATATTTTGTGGAGTTGTGATTTGTGAGTCCCCCTTTGCTGTGCATCCTCGAAAATTTTCTACTGCTGTTCGAGGGCTCGAAGTTCGAAACACGAAGCGAACACTGGACGGGTACCCAACTTGAATGAATGATAGCTGTAGTCCAATTAGCGAATCTAGCGATCACCATTCTGTGGAACACTCAATGGGGTCCTATACAAGCAAGGACCGACACCAACACAGTTTGGCGCAGGAGGTCAATAGGTTCCGCATGTATCACATTGACTAGGAAAAGAACGGTTCAGTGACTCCGGGGTGAGCGGACATTTTGCGATCACAATGACTCTGCGCGACTCTGCCAAATGCCCGCATTTTGCAACGTGACTCGAACTGCATTCCTAAATTTTCCATCCTGAGTGGGCGTTTATGCATGAATGAAACCTACACAGGATTCAAGGCTGGCGCTTCTCAGCGGCTCGATCACAACGGGCATGTACCAATTTCGGGTATCAGGAGGCTTCCCAGCATAGAAAACAAGCCTTGCGATATAAATCAGACTAGAAAGCCATTGTTAGCTCGATGGGGATAATAAAAAGCCCTGAAGTGGGCCAATGCAACGTGGCATGATGGAGAGGGCACGCGAGCATTGCATCTGCACATAAAAATCAGTATGCCACGTTGATTAGATATGAATACACGCGGAGTTCTTTGATAACCGTACAGCCTCTTTGAAAACTCAGCGCTCAGCTGCCAAGGAAAGTCCTGATTGGCCCTCAGTGTTTGTGGGTCCACATACCTCTAATATCATTGTAGCCAATCTTCATAGGTTAAACTTTGTGTGGAAGCGCGCGCTAGATTCACGAATAGAAAATGACAAGTTGGTGACGGAGGTCGGGGACACTCCGAATACCTTGCCCCAAATCAATTGATCAGACATTGAGTTCACCCCAAAGGCTGTGGCAAATTACCGAAGCCACAGAGTGGATCCACAATGTATACCTCACGAAAATATGTGTCCGCATCATAATGGCCTGGTCTCTGATCTGAAAGGTGTCGTTCAGGTCATTCCAATGGACGCCAAAATGTTGGCATGATGAAAAGCGATGGTACTCAGGACGAACCCAACCTTAAAACAAAACCTGACACAACATGTCATTGCCCCAATTATTAATTTGTAACCAGGGGGCGGGGCAGTCGGCTGGCTGGCTGCCAAAACCGCAGAACAGCGCCCAATACACTGGTCAAGCCAATAAAACATTCTGCGGATTACCAAGTAAAGTGGCCAGTGGCCAACATTGATAGACGCTGCCCACCAACAGATCCGAGCCAACACCAGGACCACCTCCATGGACTGCAACGTGATGTGCCCACAAGGTTCCGGTCACCAATGGGGTAAGCCCGGTTTCACTAACAAGAAATGGCACCACATCAGAAACACAGCGTATATAAATGTTGACACGAACTAAACGTGTCGTGCGTTGCCCTTGCCAATGTCACGTCATCTACGGCGAACCACAGGAGTCCAGGGTTGTGGTTCATCAGAGCCTTTCTTTACTTCCGCCCATGGGTTTGGAACAGGGGTGGGACTGCTATGTGAGAGATTGCCTGTCAGGGGTTCTTTCTGTGTTGGTTCCTTCTCCGCTTGTGGTCTGGACATTTGCAACCGAGAAGGGTGGGCTGCGTGGGCTACACGCTCACGTTCTTCCTTGTCACGCGCCTCGAGTATGGCGGCATTCATTTGTACGCGACGTTGGCGAGCCAAATCAGCTTGCAATTCCTGTATAATTAAAATGGACGCGATCGGGAATGAAAAAGTGTTAGTGACAAGTGTCATATCCACACTACAGCAGAAATGTACCTCAATACTTGGCGGCCTTGACCGGGTATGGGTGAGCCATGCGGTCCATTGCACTGCACGGAGCTAGACTATGAGCGTAACGTTCTCCAGAGAAAGAACGTGAAGAATGGACGGGATCGGTGCAATAACACCCAAAGGAAAATTAGGGTCGACCATACCTGGGAGTCTCTTTCCACTTGCTATGTAGGTCCACATGTCATCCGTCTGCTTGTACTGAACCGTACGCTTTGGGCGACCTGGCGTTTTTCGTTCCGGAATTGTCAGCTTTGCGCACAAGAGGCGAAGACAAAAACATGCCATTATTTGCATTCGGATACTCGTAATACTTGTTCCCTGCGAGACATTTGAGTCAATGTCCGTCGCGGGTCCGGGTGACCAGTGATACCTTGCAAGTCACGTCCTACAAAGTACGTCTGGCAGACAGAGGTTAGGATGACTACCTCAAAGGCATTAGCAAACCGCCCACTGAGGCAATACTCACAGGCTTCATAAAGCGCAGCCATACTCGCCGGAGGAAGGAAGACATGGAATGAGAGTGGCTGTGCCGGTTCGGGTGTTTTCGGGATTAGACTTTACATTCTCGAAAATACGACCAAGGCCGAGTTACAAAAATGCAGCCAACATTCTTCTAGAAATCTCCAAGGCCATCATCATCCAAGTCGCCCTCTTGTATTTCCTTGGCAAGCTCTTTTTCACGCTCACGGGCTCCTTCCGCTGCTGCAAGCTCCTTCCGGTGTGCATTCAAAGGGTAGCGCATGGCCTACAACAAAAATGAGTTCGCGAGCCGACGGCCAGAGGACGTATTAGGGTGAAACACGCACCTTCACGCTCTGATTATGTAGCTCCAAACAATACGCGATACGGCGGCCGAAGACTTCGCTGACTTCCGGGCCGTACCCATTCTTCCTTCCTTCGCATTCCATCCAACCTTTCTCATGGACGATTTGACCCTCAATGACACCATCCCGAATGGCTTTACCGACAATGTACTCTGCGTCCTCTTCAGAGTCTAGGTGGAGCTTCAGGCATATGTCACGTAGCGAGATGCGTGAATACGATAGCGAAAGTCGCCGAATACCGGTCTTGATCACATTCTGCCGAAGTCGGACGATCAACGTATATGTCTTGTCAGACTCAAACTGTGAGGCATGCTTGGTAAGTGTCGCTTGGAACTCGGAGAGAGACCCTGTCCGGACAGCTACGACAGTGCATGAGTACTAGGCAATATTGTCACTAAACCAAACTCGTCACCTTTTACGATATCAAAGTAAGCCTGGAGAGCTTTCTGAAGCACAGGATGTCTAAAGGTGCTTCGGTCAGGAATATCCCCCATAAGCAGCTCCACCACTACGAAGAGCTTGTGCACCGCTTGGTAAAAACCGGGCGCAGTCTTCGCCGGTGGTGCCCGTCGGATCGCTTGTTGAAGATTGGTGTGAGCTGCGGTATAACTCAATTGTACAGCCTTGATACGCCCTAAATAATAGTGGTAGCGAGCATACTGGGGGTTGCCAGCCGAAGCCGGAAATGTCGTTTTTGAAACGAGTTTGTCGGCTTGATCATACAAACTATAGTGAAGATAACTGCGCAGGAGTCGGTTGATCAGTGATGCCTGAGTGTCATCATCGCGGCGTAACGCGGCAGTACGCTGGGCCGCGAGAAACAGGCTAGACAACCTTCCATCAGAACTGTAGGAACGATAAGAAAAGAAATAGCGGAACCCACGGTCGCGCATCAGCAAGGTCCCCGCCAAGTTCATATGATCTCTCGACAGCGAACCAAATCTTGGCCGCAATGGGATCCATGCTGCGGCGATTGAGTTGTTGCACCTTGTCAACTGTCTCTTTGGACAACTGGACAGACTTCACATGGTTATCTTTGACGGTATGAAGGTGATGGATAAGCAAAAGGCGGAAATAAATCTCCACTTCTGGAACTGGATCGGATGTAGGCTTGGGTGGTGGTGTCGAAACAGCAGGTGTTCTAGATTGTGCCGCAGTATCAATATCCATGGATTGATCTGTGGGCAACGAAACGGGAAGCCAGGCTAGGAGCGATGTCTTCACCGCAGACTCTGTACGCGCGTTCATCGACTACTATGTACATGTACAAGAGTACACACCTGTCGGATAATTGTCTTCGATTGCATCACGAAGGATCTTGTTGTCTAGTCGCTTTCGCAAGGCAGTGAGCGAACGCAATACGCGATGGGTAAACCGTGGCTCAAGGTCGGCGACGGCTCTCTCGATGAGTGCGACATTAGACCTGATCTCCGCGACTGGTGTTGGAGGAACTGGCTTCTCCTCCGCGTTCTTGGAGACACCTGCCTTGTCGCCTTTCTGTTCCTTGTCCTTTTCTTCTGTCTTCTTTTCTTTGCTGGCTGTCTGAGCAGTGGACATGGCGTATTCGATAACTTGGACGCAGCACTGAGTGACTGACGCGTCTACACCTTCTAATAACACAGCCACGTGGTAGTACAGTTATGTCAGCATGCTAATGGAACATGGGTAACTCAAGTCTTAAATATCCTCAGTAATCGAGCCTCCGTAACAATCCGCGTGCGACATAGTGGACATTCTCTAGAGCTGGCAAGAACAAGATCGGAGCATTCACGACACATAGCGAGGTGGCTACAAAGAATCGGTCAAACATACAAAGGAATAGATCATCAACGTACCCGCAGTCAACGATCGCAATGTTGGCTTCTTCGTCTTGACAGACGACACATAAACCAGAACGTTCTACGCCCGTTGAATTTAGATGAGAATGTGACTTGGACTTTGACGCTGAGCGTGATGGTGAGGTGGAAGGTTGTGGAGTCGAGGGCCGTGAAGATGGTAGATTGGAATGCATCGCTGACGCAGAGGCGCCATGTTCTGCTCCGGAGGTAGTCACATGAGGATGAGTGTTCTCCTGTCTGGCCTCGTATGTCACATCCACGTATGCTTCCGCCTCAGCCATTCCCTCAACATCCTCCTCTCTATCTGACCATTCCACGCTTTCCACCTCATCTCCATCGATCGTCACAGAGTCGACATCGTTGATGCCCTCGTTATCCTTCCTCTTCTCCTCTTCCACCAAAGCCCATGCGCGTTCCACTAGTTCTTCTTTCTCAACTATGCCCGGAGGAATCCTCACCCGGGCTTCAAAAAGAATTTGTTTCAATGTACCCACTGACAATGCTGCAAGCGCTGAACGTGGGAGTGTGACGAGTGTGGACATTGGAGGTGGTGGCAGTGCTGTCTGTGAATGTGACGACGAATGAGAGGTGACTGGAGCAGGCGGTCGTCCGCTGGACGATGTTGGGCGTGATGTGTCGGGTTCGCCATTAGCAGAACGGGTCGTTCTTGGGTTTGCCGGAGCGGATGTCGTTCTACTTCGGGGTGTATATGCGGTATCCTGGGCGCGGCGACGATTCGGATCGAGGTCAGGGCGGGAAAACAACCTATTGTACCGAGAGCTAGAGCTCGTGCTGGAACTTGAGAATCCACGGGAAGATGAGTTTCTATTAGTTGAAGAGGTGGAAGAAGATCCGGATGTGGAAAGTAATGGGACAGAGTGTTTCCTATAGTAATCCTCGTTTGCAGGTGAGAGACAGCCTTGAGGTGTCTGTGAGATTATCGGGCAGGAGAGTGTGCAAATCAGTTTGACGCGAGGGTAAACGGAAAGACATACGCGAGCGGCCAACGCAGCATCGACGAGGTCGCTCTTGTCAATTGGATTCTTAACTGGAATGTTGTATGCAGCAATATAGCGCCTGAGCTTTGCGAGTGGAAGAGATCGTAGCTGAGGTCTACCAAGAGTCGTGACTGGATGTTGGGTATGAGCGTAGTACCACGCGAGTAGACAGTTGCAGACAAATCCGGTGTGCAGTGGGAAAGCGAACACGTACCATTGAGCACTTCGATGCAATATGCGCAGACTGATGCTAAATCGTACCCACTGGAAGGACTGTTACGTGGTATAAGTGCCTGGTAGTCCGTACAAGGGGGGCAGTATCCAAAGCCTTTGAGATGGAAATGAATCACAGATCGGGTGCATCGAGAGAGCCATCGCGCTCACCACAATGCATGCACTTCCGCTGTCGATGAAAGAGAATACCAAATTCTCTTCCACACTTTCTGCAAGCCTTCTGGTCTGTGGTGGTGCTGGGGGGTGGAGGCCCACTGAGCAGGGGAATTCCAGCGGGTCTCGACATGGTGGAAGCGAGGGGAGATTAGTCATAGCTGTGACCATCTTGGACATGTCACGTGACACGGAAGAAACGGCCACGTGATCTACGCGTCGAAGTGGCAAACACTGTCCGACAGACTTTTGGAATCAACCGCATCTACGAAACTCGTTGCAACACTCCTTTGAACAAATTCTACTGCTGGACATAAATCACAGCGTCCATTTGCACTGGCAAAGTTTTCATGACTTCTCACAAGATCAAAATCGCAGCTCGTCTTCGTCCGCGACTCGAAAACGAACTTGACGACGAAGGCGTACAAATAACACATACGCCTGGTGGTACATCGTTTATCAGTGTTACCAATCCTCGTGACCTTTCGCAAGTCTTCAATTTCCCGTGAGTCATGCCACACAGACATCGCTTGCGGTTCAGACCTGATCAATGTTTGTCTCCAGATTTACTTCGTGTTATGACCAGTCTTCTACTCAGGAACAAATATTCGAGCAGGACGTTCGTCCTCTGATCGATGTTGTGTATAGCGGTGTTGTAAGTTACATACGCCCTCCAGCTCTGTCTTCATTAGCGTCTTTTGCTGCGTTAGACCGTAACCATCTTTGCATATGGCGTCACTTCTTCTGGAAAGACCCACACTATGCAAGGAACGAAGACCCAGCCAGGTGTCATTCCTCGAGTGGTCGAGGTGGGTTGCCATGACTCCCAAACGCTCATCGTGTTTACCCTGCGACAGGCCATGTTCCATCATAAAGCAGCCCTGCAGCGCAGTAGCGTTGAGCTGGCTGTCTCATACATGGAAATATACAAGGACGAAGTCTATGACCTCTTTGTAAACCGTGAATCTGTACGTTGCGTGCCGAGCTTTATGATTGCGTCCGCGTCATACTTGATCACACGACCCTGTGCTTTATTGTCGTGCTTCTGCTTAAAGCTCACCATAGGCACCCAAGCTTCCTGTCCGTGAAAACGATGCTGGACAAGTATTCGTTGCCAACTTGACATCCATTCCCATATCATCTGTGGACGAATTTGACACCATCTATTCGTTCGTAATCCATCAGTCTAGCTCACAATTTTTGTTCACCTTGACAAACATAGACGCGCTTCTCGCCATCGATCGGTTGGGGCCACGAACCTCAATCGAGCATCCTCTCGCTCGCACGCTGTACTTACTATTGAAGTAATAATGATGGATTCTGCAGCCCAGAAAAGTGCGTATTCTCAAAATCTACAGTTCTGCACTCAATGTGCTTTTGGTCAGCATTGACGGGGAAGATCAATCTCGTCGACCTTGCTGGTTCAGAGAACAATAAACTTACTGGAAATGATCCAACACGCATGGCAGAGTCTGCTGCGATTAACAAGAGCCTGAGCGTCCTTGGCCAAGTGGTGCATGCGCTAAATCAAGGAGCCGTAAGCCTTTCCGGCTCTGTCTTACTCTCATGTGCTCACAGGCTCGTAGGCTCGGATTCCGTATCGTAATTCGAAGCTAACGCGAATTCTTCAAGACGCCCTTGGCGGTTCGTCTGTGGGGTTGCTCATCTGCAACCTTGCACCTGGTATCAAGTTCCGCCAGGATACCTTGAATACCCTCAAGTACGTGCAGACTATCACCTATACTTTTCGCCCTAGCCTCATTCTTTGCTTCTCTATAGCTTTGCTGTTCGCACCAAGAATATCGAGAATCGCCCTGTAGTAAACGAGCGCGGTAGGTTTTTTACATGACTGCCAGGATACAACTTATCCGTTATCCAGATAATCGCCCACAAGCGAAACCCCACTTTGCAGCCATCCAACCACCCCCACCGAAACTTGCTCCTGCTGTCCTCCAACCCGATCCTGTCCTCGCAGCCCAGGTGGTCACGACGACTGCTGGTTCCAGACACCGTGGACCCCGCCAATCCCGTGTGCCACGTGTCAGCGGCATTGGTGCCGGGTTGCTACCACCATTGGCTAAAGCAAGATCACGTCCGCCTCCTTCGTCTATTATTGAGGAAAAACCAGAACCTGCGATTCAATTGACAGACAAGGACATTGATGAAAGGGTTTGTCTCCCGACGTACCTGTTCTCAACGACATTAAACTCTGTTAGATTGCAAGGGCAGTCGAAGTCGAAGTAGCGCGTCGCTTGAAAGAGCGCGAGGACCGGGAACGCGAAGAACAAGAGCGCCGTCGAGAAGAAAAGGAGAACATCGCGTTCGAGGAGAAACAAGAGGATGAGCGGCATCAAGCACAAGCGGATACCAAGTTACCCCCAGGTTTGCTCACGCCGCTCCTCACACGGCATCGCGACCTGGACGACCAGCTCCGCGCAAGACTGGCGGAGCTAGAGGACAAGTAGTGCGTTGCTGATGGGTGAAATTAGGAGCCTATACTCATTCGTGCTTGCATTCAAATTTCTCAGTGATCGTGGAAACAAGGAGCTACAGCTTGTAAACGCGCTATCACCTACATCCAGAAAGAAGACGGGACGGGCATATGTTGCCCTCGCGCGTGCCCACTCTGAAAAGTGCGCTTTTGCCCGTGCGTGCGTGCGCAACTCACCCGACATACACGCAGGGGCGATCTTCAGGTAGCACTCGAACTCTATCGCAAGGCGGAGACCTATGTCCCCGATAACATCAAGCTCCGAGAGAGGTGGATACTTTTCGTTGTCCATGTTTTCCTATGTAAACTATCACTTGGTGCTTGACAATTCTGACGCTCCTTTTTTTTTCTCATTCCATGCGCGACGTCGGCCATGCCTGATCTCAATGGCAACCACAGAGTCCTCGAGATCGAATGGGCTGTCAAGAATGGCAAGGAATTTGTGCCATCGCCAAAGAAACCTCGCAAGCCGAGGGGCAAGAAACGCAAGGTCGCGACGATCAATCTCAACCGACTTCGCGAAGAAGGCTCGTCGATGGCGTCGTTTGGACAGGTCTCGTTGGACGAGGGGGACGAGACCGAGAGCGGGCATGGCGCAGAGGTCTCTCTCCTGGGCAGACTCGAGGAGGAATACGAAGGGAACACTCTGACACTGGGGTCGCCCACCAAGAGGGCAAAGGCGCAGGTCGAGTAGGCTGGTCGTGTTGTGTGTATGCTGGGGACGTTGATGTTTTGATTCTCATATGCTTTTTTTCATAGGATTATCTCGTCTTTTATTTTTTTTACCAAGATTACAGTCGTCATTCAATACATGCGCAGCTGTACATCCTCCCTCTGCCCAAGGTCTCTCCAATACAAGGGGAGGCGAAACGAAGACAACGGTATAAATAGGCTTAACCTGCAAGATGACAAGACTGGTGGCCGATGCACTAGAGCTCGTGAGACCCACCGCGTAAGAGGAAATGAGAGAAGAGAAAAAAAAAGAAAGAGAAAGAGGTCACTAAATAGGTATCCAACCTCTTGATCGTTCCCTTGCAGATAAAACATTACTTGTACGTAAATACGTAGATGGCGCCTCAGTTGCGGTCTCGGTCCGTTTTTGAAGAAAAAAAGAGGTGTCTGGCGCGCAGCATCAGTGGTCCATCCGGAACAGGTCGGGGTCCATGCGAAATACGTCGTCGTCATTGGTCGGCTGGCTGAGCGGGCTGAGCGCATTTTGGGTGTGCCAGTTCCTGTTCGCTGAATGCGATGGCGTGCGGAGTGGCGCCCCGCCCGCCGGGAGACGCGTGAACATGGACTCGAGCGTGGCCATCGAGGACGAGACAGGCGCGGGGGACGTCGTTGGCGGTGCGCCAGTACCTAGGTCATGGCGCGCGGCCAAAGAGATGGTCTCGGTGGTCGGATGCTGCGCATGGTTGGACTGCAAGTGCCAGTCCTGGCCCGACCATGCGTTGATGCCAAACGGTACGGGACCGTGTCCGGGGCTGAATGCGCTCCCGCCGACGCTCGAACCGCCGATTGAGCTGGGTGAGCCGGCGAGTGGGAGGGCGTGAATGCGCGAGCAGCCCGCTGCGAGGCCTTGTGGGAGACTCTGACCGGGTGCATGTGACTGGAGTGCACGGATAGAGGGGGACGTGGCTTCACCAAGGCCAAGGCCGATAGTCGCACCATTATTTGCGCCCGTCCGACCTTCGTCTGCAGCAGGGCCATGGATGGGCGCGTGTGAAAGTGGAGAACGGCTCAGCCCGCCGAGGCCAAGACCAGCTCCGAGTGCGAGACCAGCTGTGCCTCGGCCATTGGTTCCTCCTACGTTCATCTTGGAGTAGTACTGGTGAAGGCTGGGCAGAAACGCTGCAGAGGCATTTGACGGTGCGAGCAAGGAAGACGATGGTGAATGTGAGTCATCCCGGAAGAGGGATGCCCCCGTTCCGGACGGTGTCGTGGCACCTCCCAAGTTGAGGGCACCCAAACCATTGGAGGACGATTTGAGCGAGCTTGGAGTGCCTGAGCCTATTGGCCCTATCCCAAAGCTATGCTTGTCGGGAGAGGCAGGTACCCCATTTGTTGCCAGTCCGCGTTCTGCCCAGATGGACTGAACGTCACCCAATAGTGAAGGTGCAGGTACCGAACGGGAATAGCGATGGTTGGCGTGATGACCCTGGGTCTGAGACACTCCTGCGAGTGGCGATGGAGCGTCGCTCAAGTTGGCAGGACGGGATGATCCAGAATGACGAGACATGCGACGGGAACGCTCTGAAGGCGTCAAGAGGTCTGTAAGCGAAGAAGGGAGGAATTCCTCCAGGTCTTCATCTGCCGAGAGAATATCCAGGCTGACACTGATCCCCGGATTGGTCGTCGTTGGTGCGGGTACGGAGCCAACCTCTGCCTTCCACACCTGATTGTGCGTATGACCGAGAGAAGAGGGTACACCTGGTCCTGCGGCGAGGCGATTCCTGGATTCGGTGAGCAGCGATGTCTGCGCGTGGAATGTAGAGGGAATGCCGGTATTCTGTGGAGAATCACCGGATGAAATAGGCGACTGAGTGGAGAGTGAACCTCGGGGAGGCGAACCAATGGGGCCAAGATCTGCTGCATCGGCAGGGAGGACAGGACGACGCGGTGCACTGGGTACGTTGAGAGGAAGAGTGGGTGGCGATGGGTTTCTGGCAAGGACAGGAGAGGATTCGGGTGGTTCCGACGGTGTCTCCTGTTTCTCGTCCTCCGTTTCCAGAATGATGGTGGCGGTGTGGATGCTCAAAGGAAGTGTCTTGTTTGGTTTGTGAGCGTCGTCGTCGTCGAGGAGGACAAACTGGGGAAAGTCTGTGTCCTTTACAGGGGGGGCTGGTGCAGAGGGTGTCGCTTTGAGGGTCATCGCAATGGGTGGTCGGGCAGAGGTTGTGCGTGTCGGGGCAGTCGAGCCAGATAAAAGGCCAGTGCGAGCATGGACGGGATTGGCAGAGGATGTGCTGGTGTGAGCAAGGGCTGACAGATGTACTTCCTTCCTTCCCCCCTTTGAAGACTTGGACTCTCGTGGAGATGGATTGGGTACGCCTCCGTTTGCAGCTAGCTGGGCTGCTTTCTTGTTTTTTCGATCCATGGACATGCTCTGACCGGGAAGGACATGGGCCAAGGCGCACTTGTGGGCAAACTTGCAGTTTCCTTTGACAAACCAAGCACAGACGTCCTTTTGGTGACCAGGCTCATGGACGACATGCGAAAAGGGACACGAAGAGCCAGCTGTGCAAGCGCCGACCTTGAAGAACTTGCAGGGGACATGCGAGAGGTCCTTTGCTGGATGTGTGTTAGAAGGAGAAGACAAGGGTGGCGATGTACAAACACTTGGACGACTTTGATTTGTGTGTCTTGTCGTCGTCGGCGTCGTTGAGGTCGTCTGCGATGGCTTGTTTTTCGGCGGTGGGCATGTTGGACGAGAAGAAAAGAGATATCCTAATCGACAAAACGTGCCAAACACAGCTTGACTATGCGCCAGAGGGACCTCGCCATCCGCACTGGGCTTGTCCTCGTCGCGACTGTTGCTGCAGCGTACGTGTTGAGACAGGTGGGTCGCTGTACCGCCCAGCACACGCCCACTCACCACCGCAGTGGGTACACCAACTCTGGGTAGAGAAACCACCCCCAGAACCACCCAAAGCTGACGACGACGACGACGACGACGAGTCGTTTGTCGACATCTTGTCACCACACCCAACCCATGTCCTCTCCAGGCGGGGCAGCGTGCGGGCTCACGATCTATTTGCTGAATCGCACATGTCCTTTGCAGACCTCGGAAACTTGGTCGCTCCACTAAACGATCAAGCCTGATGTATTGTCGGATACCACCACTGAATGTAATGTATTCTCTCCATAGGCCACTCTAAATCTCAATCGGAGAATAGCAAAAAATGTCTTCATCACGTATATCCTGGATGCCATGTCTGCAAACCTCTGTCAACATCTCCATTGAAGCAGGCAACGAAAACCTACTTTTCCTTGACGTGCGACCTCAGTCCATGAAAGGTCATCCCTCTTCCCCCACCCTTTTTTACACGAGACCCAACGGCCATTGCATCGCCTGCGACCGTGTACAAGAAACAATGTTTGCATCCATAATTGTCCATGTAGCAGAGCGTCCGTGCACGGTGGCATGGCCCTAGGAGCAACTCGGAGATACCACGCTGAAATGCGAGCCGTGAAGTAGGAAAAGCAGGATTCGTTGCATAAACCGCATCTGCATCCGCTTGAAAAAGAACATGTTTCGGTAGAGAAGTGGGCACCAGTTCAACTTCCATGGCCTCGTGACGATGCGCATGTCCGATCTGTAATGCCTCTCAATCGGAGGATCTCGCAACTAGCGACAAACGCACCGCAGTTTCAAAGTCCATGACTATCCAGCCACGGCATGTCTTGCATCGAATAGTGTCACCTAGTGCATCCAAAACAGTGGCCGTCGATGGTTGTTCCTCAGAACACTGATGGAGTTTGAGAATAGTCTGGATGAGACGAATCGCCTGGAGAGGATAAGCAACCATCGCAAGAGCATGGCATGGAAGACGACTCACCTTTTTGTCTGTCTCAAAGACGTCGATAGTCCAATCCAACGTCTTCGCGCCACGTTTCTTTCCACGTTTCTTCCCCTCTCTCGCCTGTGCATCTCCCTCACCAGCCACTTCGCTCTCCGCTTCTCCGGGCGGTCGTTCTTCCTTTCTTTGCGGGGCCACACAAACATGGGAACAGACGCCCTTGAGGTCCAAACACAACGGCCTCTGATACCCTCTCCCTACCTTGCCTTCGCCACATCTCCGACAGAAAAACCGAGCCGTCACTCGCTTTACGGGGGAAAGAGTTTGCGTGCTCGCACTCTGCCATCCATTCGGGTATCCGAGCAAACGCACCAGGTGTGCTTGAACAGGAACAAACCAGGCGTGGATGTCCGACACGATCAACGACGTGGCCAAAGGTGACGATTTGAGGTTACCGAGCGCAGAAATGGTGTGGGGTGATAGCGCACTCGGATCAGGGCTACCCTTGAGCACACGTACGGACGGGAGCGTGCAAAAGACGTTCAGAGGCGGGAGGATCAACGGGTCCTTTGTGTGCGCAGTTCGTACATTGATACCCCCCATGGTGCCGCAACGGATACGCTCGTAAATTTTCTTCACTTCGGTCAATTTCGTTCTGTAGGTTGCCTCGGCTTTTTGGCGCTCACGGCGTGCTTGCATCGTCAGAAGCTCAGATTCGATCACAGACCGCATAGGTAATACATCTGAAAAACGGACGAGACCGGCTGAGTGGGCAATTATCACGTAGACCGTGCACCATACACACTTACCATCTGGCTTAATATACTCCAAAAGGCGGTCCTTGCCCTTCTGCAACGACCTGCATGTCTGGGACGCGGCAAGATCATCTGCATCCCATCCCTCAGTCCTTGCAAGACTTATTCCCCTGGCACGGTTGCATCACCCACGGTCAACTCAGGCTTGTCGTCATAGAACAGGGGGCTGGTTGCGCTCACCATGCATGATTTTTCTCCTTGACCCTTACATATTCCTTGTCATAAGAGGCCTTCCAATCCATCAACTCTGCAGACAACTAGTGGAACATACCAAACAAAGTCCCAAAACATCCTCAATAGATGTGAAAATGACATACCTTCATGATTACAGGGAACCTTTGTATCGCCGCGTTGCAACGCTAGAACAGAATTAGAAGATGAACAAATTCCAAGCGATATTCATGTACCTCCACGATACCTTCTCCGCTTTCGTCCTCAGTTGCGAGGGAAGTGGAAGCACCAGCAGGATTGGGCTTGGCTCGAGCTCGTTCCGCAGTGTAAGCGACAATATCCAGTTGGCGTTTCTCCCAGTCAGTCTTGCGAACCAAAACATAGTCAACGTAGGGCCCTATATAAGAATCATGACGTGTCCAAGTCCAAAATGCAACACACGCACATGTTGAAGCGAGACCTGGGGAACGACCTACGAGGCATTTGAATGAATGAGAATCTGAGCCACGATAATTGGCAGGAACATCGACGCACTGAAACTCCGTCCGTTCTCTACACAAGGTATCCAGAGGGAACGGTAATCTCGTGTTGGATATTTGGCAGTGACATCAACGAGAAACTCCCTGAATGCGTAGTGTGAATGCTAGAACTGTAAAGATCAAGACTGACTGACTTGAGAAACTTTTTCCTACAATGCCACTGTCATACGATCAATAATGGAGGTAGGATCGCGTGAATCTGCACTCACGCTACTACACAACCTGATCCGTACTGCAAAACTCGCGTACATGGCATGCGTCGTCTTTTGACACACCTCACAGACACCGCCGCCAAACACGAATGCCGCATAGTCTGCCTCGTTTCCCTTCCAACGGTTTCCAGGGTCGGGGAGAGGGTACGGCTTGCAAGTACTGCGAACACCGCGCCAGATGAAGGATGCGGCGGGATTCTGAACCAATGTGCGATACAAGAACGAACATGTGCGAGAAACGGCGAGAACGGTGAAAGGAGAACATGTATAGAGGAGGACATCCGCGAGAATCTCAAAGGGGAGGCTGGTCAGTGAAGTGCGCGCAATAATCAAAGGAGCAGTCGCGGGCGAGCGGGCGGGTTGTCGTTTCTGCTTCTTGGCAGGGCGAATTGGCATGTTGGATGTTTGGGACAAAGCCACGATCTCACGGCACGACTACTACGAGCGACGGAACATCGTAGTAGGATTCAAGGCGAGACACCTCACTTGACGAACCGGCATAGACAAAAGGTATTTTCTATACTAACCAACAGAATGACAGGCAGGTACTCTCGTTAATATGATCTTGTGTATCACAGGAACTCCTATCCACCGCATGTTTCATCGCCGCAATAAAGGAATATCTAAATGAACCCAACTATCATGAAACAAGGGTCATTGGAACGTGCTCGTCCTCAAATTCAGATGAAGATTTCAACACCAGTTTGACCACTAACCAGGTTCGGCGTATAAATACGCGTTGGTGTTCCCTGGTAACTCAACCCGCGCCTCTTTATTGTTTTGAACCGTCCTTCCTCTCTATAAACACATACCAAAATCGAGATGTACGCTGCCAGGCTTACACTTTTCTACATCATCACAGCATTGGTTACTTTCGGTGAGTTGGCTGTGTGCTAAAGGTTAAACTTCTGACGGTGCGTTTAGTCATGGGGTCACCTATCCCTGCCCTTGAATTACCGGCGATTGATATTGCTGTTGTAAGTGCGCTCTCAACCCGATAGTGTTAGTATGGCTGATTAGAAACGAACCAGCGCGGATCCCTCGAACCATCCTCGGAAGAGATCACAAGAGGGGGTTGCCATGCTCTAGGATACACTAGTGGTCCTGCTGCTGCTGGGTGCTAAATCCGCAGCTATCCATGTGCCATTTACTCTTTTTCTAAAGGACCGAGAAACGTTGCGTGATAAAACTTTGTTTTCGGCGGTGACTCTTTTTCCTTTGCATTCAATTATGCAATCATATTTTTGGCTAGTATTTGTGTCGACTCGTACTACCGTAGCTCTGAATGGAAGTATCTCGAGCTGGCATGATCGACGCGTGCAAGAGTCCAGCATTGATAAGATTACACGATCAAAAGAATTCCCGACATTCCGTCTGTCACGTGTCACACGACTGTCGAAATTTCGTCTTCGTCACACATCACACTTCCGATTACAAGAAACCTGGATATGTTACTCGCACTACCACTACCACACGATGACGACAGCGAGTGGGGCTTAATGGCCCTCCCACCGTGACAACAGGGCGAAATGGCGCGCCCACCATCTCGCCGCCGCCACTGACGACCAGGGCGGGGGAGCGCAATTGCGCACCTCACAACGACGGCGGCGGCGCAGGCGCATGCGAGCCACGAGTGGACGAGGAGGGAGATGATAGAACTGCACCACGACGGGTCCCCTAGCAACTACCGTAGAGGCGGAAAAGCGCTCCGACGGCGACGACGACGATGGCCATGCGACTGCACGCGCTCAACCGCGAAGACGGCGGTGGCGGCGAGGCCAATGGAAGCGATTGCTGGCCCATGTTCCCCTCAGACGACAACGATAACGACGAGGGTGGTGTGACAAACAACGGCGGTAAAGACTAACGATGCACTCACCGTCTCAATACATCAGAATCTAGATGCTTCAATAAATATAGTTGACTGAAAACGGAATCCTGCACATAGTCGATACAAAGCTACACGGTACACTACTGTAGGCCGGCCCCGGATAACACTGAAAGTCCCAGAACATTACTCAAGATGTACACAACCGTTCCACATGTAAAATCAACCGCAGACAGGGTTACCGCCAACTTGTCGGCGCTATCTCAAGTGTCAATTGATGGCTACAGAATGATAGGCAGGTGTTATGGTTCCGAAACCACCCGAAATGTATAAGATCTTGGTATCTCAAAGGAACTTATGCGCCGTATGTTTCATTGCTACAACAAAGGAATATCTAACTGAACCCACCCATCATCATAATGTTACGAAACAAGGGTCATCTGGAAGGTACTCATCTTCAAATTTGGATGACGGCTTGACTGGCACCACTTATCATGTTCAGCGTATAAATACACATTGATGTTCCCTGGCGACTCAGCCCGCCCTCCTTGGACGCCTCTTATTGTTTTGAACCTCCCTCCCTCTTCATAAACACATGATCAAGATGTACGCTGCCAAGCTTACACTTTTCTACATCGTCACTGCGTTGGTTGCTTTCGGTGAGTTGCATGGTTGCGTGCTAAATGTTCAACCATTGACGGTGCGTTTAGCAATGGGGTCACCTATCCCTGCCCCTAAATTACCAGCAATTGATATTTCTGTTGTGAGTGTCTCCTCAATCCGATAATATCAGTATGGCTGATAAGAAACGATCCAGCGCGAATCTCTTGAACCATCCCCGGAAGAGATCGCCAGAGGGGGTTGCCATACTGTTTTCGACAACGGTGTTGCCATTATTGAATGCTAAATCTGCGGTCTATCCATGCGCCATTCATTGTTTTGCTAAAAGTCCCAGAAAAATTGCGTACTTCCGACGATTATAACTTCGTTTTCAACCGGTTCTCCTTCAAGTTTGCATTCAGTGATGCGATCATATTATTTTAGCTAGTATTTGTGTGTTTGTGTGTCGACTCGTTGGCTCGATCGAAACCTAGCTCTAAATGGAAGTACCTTGAGAAGTTGACGTGATCGATGAGTGTAGCGTTGATAAGATGATTCTGCTATACCGAACCCCACGATGTCATGGCTTCGAACCACTGACTAGGTTCGCCGTTAGTGAGACTATGAGGACGCCTGGATTCGCACAGCAGTTTCAGTATGCGCGTCTGTTTGTTCAACTTGGAGTGTTTTCCAAACTGGATTGGATGACCCGAATGCATTATTCCCGCTAAGGTAACTTAGTGGGTTCTAATTAGCGGGTTTTGCCACGGACGTGGCGCGTAGGTGTTATAGAGTCACCTCACAGCAGATGTGTTCCCTAACAAGTCCAACGCATCCGAGGGACATCGTTGTCGAACGTTCAACTATCCATGTTGATCGCGATTTCAAACATTATATAGTACACTCATCCGCGAATGATGCTGCTGAGAACATCTCCGTTGTGCCCACCTGCGGCGCATTCACGGCGCACACGATGAACATGAGTTAGCACCACTCAGCTCAACAACACATATGGCTGATGAAGACAGCTTGTATGCGTTGTACCTCCGCAGGTGCTGCGAAATGTCAACTGGCTCACGCCCGAACCAGGGTAATTGTTTGTTGTGAAAGGCGTGCCGACCAATGGGACGATGCTCATCGTGGGCACGGGTCAGGTGTAGACGCAGCCGACGACGGGAAAGACGAGAGGAACGGTGCGTGATGTGCGCGTGTGGACTGGCCTCGTGGTCGGTGCTGTTGTGTTATTATGCGTCGTCAGTACGTCTTGGTTCTCGCTTTGAGCGTTGTGCTGACGAACATATGGCGTAGACACGACACGACATCTCCGAGGTTATTGGACGTTGTCAAACGTATTGGGGATAGACAAACAGACTGGTGCTGTCTTGTTTTACAGCTGAAAGATCTAGCAGAGTCCCTGGTCTCAACTTGTCCTTGGAAATGCGTATCCAAAACGTCATGTCCAGGGACTGCAGTCGCAAACGAGATCAGGTGGCCGAACGAAAACACCACAGGGCTGCGTTGATTGCCATTGATCGCAGTCCAGAGAAGCAATCGCCAAAGTAGTGTGAACACCGTGAGTCGGCAGTATGTCGACAGTGAAACCATGTCATTTCTGAGAAGTCCGTTCAGGGGCTATTTGGCAACAGAGGTGTGATACATCAAATACGAACACCTCACCTCCTCAAATGTATCACCTTTCCATGGAAGAAACAATTGGCAAGAGGGTTGTTGACGCGTTGACGTGGAGATACCATCGTACCAGATGAATGGCCGCCATCGTAGATCATGTTTCTGCCATCAATCATGTACCAACAACGATACCTCTTCCGTGTAACTTAGTTCTGCTCGTTTGGGACACTGTCGGAAGATGTTACCATGGCTCGATAACCTCGTTGATGGCCTTATAGCTCAGTGGTAGAGCATACGATTGCAGATCGTGCGGTCCCGTGTTCGAACCACGGTGGGGCCTATTTTATTGTTTTTGAGTTTGTAGTTTTGTGTTGCAACTCGGCAATTGACACGTTCTTCTCGACCATCATGATACTGCGCAACTCACTCTGGCTACTTTTTACTAGTCATGTCTACGCTGCGTCGCTAACTCTGCAGTCCCCTCGTTTCACCATCTCTGGCTCAGATGCAACCCAACTGCGTGCAGACACGTAGGTCACTTTTGTGCCATTGTCTCCCAACCTGACCACGCCCAAATAGCCTCTCCCTCACCCAAAAACCAGAGCCATTGACCCTCGGACCCTCTGACACACTCAAATTCACCTTCCAAATAACCGAAACTGACCAAGACAAAGGAGTTCAACCCCACCAGACTTTCCTCCGCTTTTACGACAGCGTCTCGGGCGAAGAAGGTATTCAGCCCGTTCGTGTCACCCCAGGTGGAAAGGCCAAGTTTGAGCTCGTACGTCTTCCTTACCGCCGTTCAACAACGAGCCTTTATTGTCGCTTTTCTCTGTGCAGAATATGGCTCGCCCTCCCCCATCTCTCCCACCAACTACCGACCGGCCGCTCGCTGTCTCTCTCATCCTTGGCTCGTTCGTACATGATCCAGCAACGTTCGACCTTTTTGATCTCTTCGTTCCCGCGTCCTCGGCACCCACAGCCCACCCTGACGAAGCGACATTCCATCCCCAACCGCCCATCGCGCACACCTTCCGTCCAGAACAAAAAGTTCCCCCCAAAGTTGTCTCTGCATTCTTCACCGCGCTCGTGATCGCGCCATGGGTCGTGTTACTGGGCCTGGTGCGTTGCAATTTCTCTCCGAGCTTTTGATCGACCTTACACCCACTTGCAGTGGCGCAAGATTGGTGTGCCCGTCCCGCACTTGTTTTCGCCTCGGATCTTGCCCTTTACGGCGCTTCTGGGAGCCTTTGAGGCCCTCCTTGTTTGGTACTGGGTGGATCTCAAGCTCGGCCAGGTGCTGCTGTACGCAGGCATTTTGGCACTCCCGACCATCTTTGCGGGTAAGACAGCGCTGGCGACTACTGGCGAATTCCGGTCTGGGAAGCATTAAAAGTTACGTGTTAACTTGTCCATGTTGGCTGCAATAGAAACGATGGTCGATCCTGTGCCAATGGTTTGTTACCTCATCTACTGAGACAAATGTGTGTTTGCAAGGTACGTCACAAGGTAGCGCATATTCGTTCGCCTGGGACTCTGGACGCGTTCTCCCTTGCGCTGGACTGCCCGTAGCACCATTAAAACACTCGCAGGATCGTCGAACTTTTATCTGCATGTGTTGTCTGGGGATTTTACTCCGCTGTCCGTGCTAATCTCCATTAGGTACATCACTTTGGCGGCGGTCCTGGATATTGTGGGAATCTGAAGTTCACCGCACTACCATGTTTAGCTTGCGTCGCTCACTTCAAGTTGCACTTTGCAGAGACATAGCTGCAAACCGATCTTTCTCAGTGCAGAGATACAGCACTCGCGCAGAGGTTTGTATGTGCAACGTTTGCCAGACGGAAAGTTGAAAACCACGCTTTGCATTTGGCAGGATGTACGCTCCGATTCCACGTTCCGAATTCCAATTGTCGACATTTCTGCTTTCCGCACTGGAGCGGCACTCTCAGAGAGACGCCGTGTTGCTGACGATGTTGTGAATGCATTCAAAGAGGTTGGGTTTGTCTACTTGACTGGCCATGGCATACCCGCAGATGCAATTGACAACGTGTTCAAAAAGGTGAGAAACCTGCGTGCTGATATGCACTAGATGTATACATGCATTCCAGAGCGCAGGGTTCTTTAATCTACCCCAGGAAATCAAGGTGAGCGTGCCAATTTCTGTATCCGAACAGTGGCGTTCAGAAAATGCAGGACCAAGTGGCCTGGGATAGCCCGCGTGCCAACCGGGGTTATGTTAAAGTTGGCCGGGAACGTGTAACGCAGTCGTCGGATGCAACCGAGATAGCAGCACTCCGTGTCAAGGCTCCGGATATGAAGGAAACAATGGAGATTGGTCGTGACTGGGATCCCGTCTGGAGGAACAAGTGGCCGAATGAGATCGATTCACCGGGGTTTAAACGAACAATGCTCCGTTTCTATCAGGTAGGCAGTCGTCGGCTTCAGGTTGACGGCGCTGAATATTCTTGAGATATGCCACGAGCTGCATGTAGATATTATGCGTTCCATCGCATTAGGATTGGACCTCCATGAGTCTTTTTTCGATGAGAGGATTGATCAGCAGTACCATAATCTGCGACTTCTCTCATATCCTTCTGTCCCGACCAAGTTACTCTCTCAAGAGGGGCAGGCAAGAGCTGGCGCGCATTCAGGTACTCGCGACTTCATGTGGTTTTGACCAATCTTATCCTGTGACTTGCAGATTACGGGACTATTGCCCTGCTGTTCCAAGACACCGTGCGTCAATGTATGGTGTTCTGTAGTCGTTCTTGCTGACCATTCGGTTCCCAGGTAGGAGGATTGGAAGTTCAAAACCCACACACGCGACAATTTCAGCCTGCACATCCTATCGTATGTCCACCGCATGATTTTGATGACAGTGCTGATTATCCCTGCTGTTCAGCCGGGAACGGTCGTCGTAAACGCGGGCGACTTAATGGCACGTTGGAGTAATGATGTGCTCCGTTCCACACTCCACCGAGTGGTCGCTCCACCAGCACAAAAAATAGGTTTGATACCTGCCCGTCAATCGATCGCCTTTTTCTGTAGTCCCAACTCGGACACTGTCATCGAGCCCCTGCCAATTGTGTGAGCGACACAAATCCAAGCAGATACGAGCCTGTGTCCACCGAAGAGTACATTGTGGGACGCCTGGCTGAAACATATGACTAGGAGACCTTGTCCATGTACGTACACTCCTGAATGAGCACGGACAAGCGTTGGCGACAAACCTTATCCTTTGACTCATCCAGACTACACAATGTCCCGACATAGCTGCATGATTTACAAACACTCTTGTTGAGTCACGCTTCCTCGTCCACCTCGTCGCGCCCGTAGGATCGTTGAGCATTTTGGACGATGCCTCCTCCGCTCCTTGCGGTTTTTACTTTTGCAATGATTAGGATGCCTGTAGCAAATGGTGGCTGATCACTAGACATCCTTGACTTTTGTCAACGCCTTTCTACTCCCGTACCACGCTTATCGTCATATCAGGTCGCGTTTCACTTTAGCTGCTTGTGGGAATCCACTTCAATCCCAAGCTACTGCTCTACTGTCATGTCCAGTCTGCGTCGCTCTCTTTCTCTCTGCAGACACTTGGCTGAACGTCAAGGGCGAAGATGCAGTACTCTTGCAGAGGTTCGTACGTGCAACGTGTCGATTGTCAGATGAGACGTTAAAACGGCCTCTACGCCTGGCAGGACTCCTCCCTTCAGATTCCGATTGTTGACTTTTCTGCCTTGCGTACTAGAGCGGCACTCTCAGAGAAACGTCGTGTTGCTGACGATGTTGTGAATGCGTTTAAAGACGTCGGGTTCGTCTACCTGACTGGCCATGGCATACCCGCAAACGTGATCGATAATGTGTACGAAAAGGTAAGACTTTGGCATGGATATCCGCCCGCCGAGGTGCAATAGACGCATACATTCCAGAGTGCTGCATTCTTTAATCTACCCCAGGATATCAAGGTGAGTACTGATCTCGCTCGATCTGAACAATGGTGTTCAGGGAATGCAGGACCAAGTGGCCTGGGACAACCCACATGCCAACCGAGGATATGTCAAAGTTGGCCGGGAACAAGTAACGCAGTCGTCGGATGCAACCGAGATAGCAGCACTCCGTGTCAAGGCTCCGGATACAAAAGAATCAATGGAGATTGGCCGTGACTGGGATCCCATCTGGAGAAACAAGTGGCCGAACGAAACCAATTCACCGGGGTTTAAACAGACAATGCTCCACTTCTATCAGGTAGGTTGTTCTTGGCTTCTGGCCGATGGCATTGAATATTTTTAAGATATGCCATGAACTGTACGTAGATATCATGCGCTCTATCGCATTGGGGCTGGACCTCCACGAATCCTTTTTCGATCAGAGGATTGATCAGCAGTACCATGATCTGCGACTTCTCTCGTATCCTTCCATCCCTACCAGACTACTTTCTCAAGAGGGGCAGGCAAGAGCTGGCGCGCATTCAGGTACTCGCGACCAGCTCTCATCTCGGATCGCTCTCACCTCGTGCTCGCAGACTACGGAGCCATCACCTTGTTGTTCCAGGATACTGTATGTCAATGTACAGTGTTTCATAGTCGCTCCTGTTGACCGTTTCGTTCCTAGGTAGGAGGATTAGAAGTTCAAAATCCACAGACAAAACAATTTCAGCCTGTACACCCCATTGTAAGTCTGCATTCTGTTTCACGTTTGTAATGAGAGTGCTGAGAGTGCTATTAAGCCAGGGACGGTGGTCGTAAATGTAGCTGATTTACTATCACGTTGGAGTAATGATGTGCTCCGTTCCACGCTCCACCGAGTGGTAGCTCCGCCAGCACAAGGGATGGGCGGTGGGCAAGGCATGGTACCTGCCCGCCAGTCAATCGCATTTTTCTGCAGGCCCAATCCGGACACGATTATCGAGCCTCTGCCCACCTGTGTCAGCAAAACAAATCCGATTAAATACGAGCCTGTGTCCACCGAAGAATACATTGTGGGACGCCTGGCTGATACATACAATTAGGAGACGTGTCCAGATGAGATTAGTTGGCTTCGCACATACAACAGCAGATTATATAAACCACCGATATCATCCCTCGAGCGTCCTCTGAGCACGCGCGTGTCCGAGAACAGCGCGAATCAGACCAGAGATGTTGTTTTCTTGCACGTGTGCATCAATCACGTCCCCCATCTCCAACTTGAGTCCTCCGAGAGTGACGTCTGCAGAGGCCAACTGTCGTGTGTTTGGAATAAAGAGTAACGTCAATACTAGACTGCTTGGCTCGGTAGATACTGCGCCGTGTGGTGAATCGATCCGATATGTCAGCCGTAGTTCGTTTTCAGACTCGAGGTGTGTAGACTTGAGAGACAGCAAAGAGCGGTGAATCGCCAACGAGGACACGAACCTACGAGTGCACGATGAGAAACGATTAGAGTGATCGGTTGAGTTCCATACCAGTTGTAGAGTCCTCCGAGCCTGGGATCCTCCTCCTCCCCCTCCTTTCCAACAAGCTCGAGTTCTGCGAGCCTCTCTTTTTCTACGCTTCTGAAATGCTCCAGCTCTGTCGTCTCGGATTTTATCCGTCCCTTTGTCTCACCTATCCGGCTGTTCAATCCCTGGAGCTCGTCTTCCATTTTTTGCATCTGTTCCACCTGCTCATCCAGCGTGGACGTTGCAGATGCAATAGTCAGCCGAGGATGCGGGTGCGCCTGACGAAGCCGCGTCAACGCCAGTCGCGCATCAAGTATCTGCGCAGACAACGTCGTCGCCAAATGTGTCAACGACCGCGCCTTTTGAAAATCTAGCTCACCGCGTCAGACGCGTCCGCCAGCGCAAACGCGGCACCCACCTTCCTCCACGAGCGGCGCGAGTGTATGGATGTCCTCTTGCCGCTCTGAGAGGGTCGCTTTGGCCGCCTTCAACGCGCGCTTCTTCTCCTCGTTGCGCAGCCGGAGTTCTTCGTTGGACGAGGCGGTGATGAGAGGCGCATCGTCGGACACGATCGTCTTGACGTACTTGTCCTTGGCCTTCTGCTCCAGATACTGGAATTTGAGTTGGCGGAGGAACGACTGCGGTGGCCGTCGTCAGTAAGACGCGTGCCAACAGAACGGAGTACAGACAGCTTGAGCTGCGACGTCGCTGGCTACGACGGCGGGGTCGCTGAGCGCGTCCTCGTTGTGCGAGTCGTCGAGACCATCGAAACGATGAGACTTGAGTGCTGCACGCGAGTCGCGAATGTACAAGTTGGCATTGTCGAGGTCTGCGTGAAGTTGGTTCGACGCGTCCATCGTTAAGACCGTCCTGCTCACGTGCCTCACCGGCCAGCAACACTGACATTACCCCACTCAATAACGCGGAGGGTATTATAAACGTATTTAAAAGTACAGGAAAAGGAGGGAAAATAATGAATGTCATCAACCCTTTCTCCTTTTCCTGCTTCGAGAGACTCAACTCCACATATGAGTAGGTTGCATCCTCACAGGGTATGATCACACATCTCCCATAACATCCCCACCCCGACACGAACTCTCGTCGGTCGGACTGTTGGGCGGACTTGTAGTAAGTCTTGGTGGAAAGCTTACTAGATTTCGAGAGGCCTACTAGGGGATCAGAAAAGGATGAATATCATATAGAAACTACCAACTATGTCCTCCTTGAGCGACTTTCGGATGATAAGCGTATGCAAGAGCGTCTTGTCACCCATCAAGTCAGTAGAACGCATCAATCTAGTTGATAGCGGGGCTCACGTTGGTATAGACTCGGCCGATAGGGATGGCAAACATGCCGTGAAGATATGTATCTGGGAAGGCGACAAGTGTGACCAAGACAGCAACGCAAAAGACCGCGGCAAAGAGGCCCGTCCTTATAGCACAGCGAATAAGTCGGTCAATAATGGTATCCGTATGGGGAACACCGGTTCGTGAACGGGAGAAAATGATGATCAAGGTAACTAGACACTTTTGATGAGCGCTTAGACGTTGTCCAGGTGAATAGGCATACTGGTAATGAACACGTCTACCAAGACTTGAGTAGACAACCAAGCAATCATGAGAATGCCGACGGGGTATAGACTGGAGAAACTGGATGATAATAGTCAGTCTAGTTCTGCATAACAATCGTGGAACCTACACTTGAATGTTCCAAGTCTCGATGCTGCAAACCAAACCTAGAGCGAACGAAGGGACCGCCACCACGATGACCAGGCCAAGTAGGACATTGTTCTTTTTCGTGAGGATCCAGATCCTACGAGACATCGTCAGTCCACATCAAATCATGAGTTCGTATACATGCCTATATCCTAGAAACATTTGCGTAGCCAAGGCAGCAAGCGCAGTACAGAAGGGAGTGAACGCAAATGGCCAGCCAATCGCTGTATGGAATGAGGACTAACGAAACGACCAAGTCGCAACCTACATACCCTCAAGGGCAGCCGGATTGTTATGGTTCGTCACTCTAAGACGTATTGAGCACGAGTAGAAATGAAAAATCGATAAAACTACGGACAGATAATTCCAAACCATGTATATGACTCTGGAAGAGACAACTGAGTCATTTCAAGAAGACCACACGGAGGACAGTGCTCACGAAACACTGTGGAATGTATCTAAAATAAACAAGAATAGCGCCATATACCTGAAATTGCTCGTCAATATGACAAACTCATAGGCTGGTGACCAATTGACTTTACTACCGGTGGATCATTAAACTCTGGCACACGACGTGAGTTGCTTATCGGAGCATCATGAATTGCGCTGTACTTACTTATCCTGTAGTAAGCCGCGAACTGGTGGATGACAAGGCCATACAAGAAGGTATTGACTGGATATGGGGTGAGTCAGTTGTAACCCTCGAGAAATGTCAATGAAATCGCTGGTACTCACAAAATACACCGAGTAAGAGTGAACCTATGATCCATTAGTCAAACCGACCTTGTCAATGACGAACGTACGTTTACCTATAGTTGTGTCGTATGGGCCCATTTCGAGTCTCAGTTGTTGAATCAGGGTTCAATGACTGAAGGACGACACTGAAGCGGGCAGGTTTGAAGGAATACGGCTCCTTGTTAATATACTTTCCAGAAAGTCCACACTCCAAATACGGAGGACACAGCGGTCCATCGGTGGATGGAACCACGGGTCCGAGTGCCATGAACAATGGACCAACCCGCCGAAAGCCACCCGCCACAGCGATGGCCATGTCATAATTAGATGCTGGCATGTGTGAGGCCTGACTCCGCGTTTCTTTCTTGCTTTCCTGCCTTCTGATACCTTCTCTTGCCTTCTAAATCGCAGAGATATCCCTACACTCCGCTTCGGTTGATCTGCCCATTTCCCGTCATGAACACAGCTAGAGATTTTTGCAATCCTTGAATACTTGCCTCTCGATTTAGTCATTCATTACATCACCCGACGATGGGAGAGTCCAAATCTGCACAGGATGGACGAGGGTCCTAGTGTCGTGGAAGATACTTGGTATCGGGATCAGAATCTGCGATATGCAAGACTGATAGCTAGTACAAACCTATCCATAGCCGCTTGGACGGCCCCACGAGGCTTTGTCGGCGCGCGGGTACGTTGTACCATGGCAGGTCAGGTGTAGTCATCGATGGCACGCTACCTCAAGAGTTTCAAATGCTTGCCAGTGTGGTTGGGGAGTTTTCTGGAAACAAGCCATGTTTACTATGCAGAGGGATACAGGAAAGAAAGAAGAGGGCCACATGTGCCTCCAATTAGCTTGTACTGGAGGACGACCCATTTCCTTCTGATGCAGGTGGCGGCTCGCGCAAAGGATTCTCTTGTCGAGCCTGCTCGAGTAACTCTCCAAGACCTCGTTCTCGCACCGCTTTCTGCAAGGAGGGTTAGCGCCAGCCGAAAATCCAAGCAATTCGGAACTGCGCGTACAAAAAGTCATACGCACCTGCACACATTCCTTGTATTGGGCCCAGATGACCCCGCATTTCTGCTCAAATTCCTCCGCCTTCTGCTTGGCGTACTCGTTCCGCTGGCCCTGTGGGACATTCCTAGAATGTTCAATGGCGGGCTCGAGATATCCTTCGAACCATGTATTAAAGCATGCATCGTACGCTTGTTTGAGGGGTGTACATTCCGGTGAAAGTGAGTGTGCCATAGCAATGGTGTTCTGGCAAACAAGGAAATGAGAGAAGCCTCACTGGCTTACATCACAACATTTTCGGGTATTGCAGAATATACCAGCGGTGCTACACTAGATACATGGTAACGACTCAACGTCCTCTCGAGTATGGATGAAATCGGCCCTTTCTTCGGTCCAAGCCCGCCCTGTCCTGCGGGAGGCGCGTGGGCGGTGGCGGTGGGGCTTTAGAGGATGTGAATGCAATCTGTGAACGTTTTGACTGGGCTGCGGATGCTTGTTCCGCGCGCGCTTTCTGTAGCTCAGCTTTGAGGGGTGCATATGTATCCCAAGTAAATGGTGACCACACAAGAAGACAACGACAGTCATGAACACGAGTCGGATACAACTATTAAGGCACCACTTACCGATGCGATCTGCATACCACTCGGGTTCTACGTCATTCGGGTTCCAGATATTTGTCGGAAAATTTGTCGTTCGCTCGTCGACGTCGACGAATTCGACAAGTGTAGCGTAGAGATGAGGGTTGCGGAACGATCGATTTGACATGAGAGAATCGTTGAAGTGTCTGGGGTTCACAGGGTCGCGCTTTAGCGCAAGGAACTGGGTTACCTTGGCCTGGGATGGACATGAGTGGTAGAACGAGTGGCATGCAAAGCGCTACTGTACTTCAATGGCTGGATCACACGGTGCTGTAGATTCGGCAGGTATTCCCCAGTCCACCACTCCAGGAATTGGTGGCGGTCTCAGCAGCTCACGAATCCGTGCGAGTTCATCGTCTTCAGAGGAACTTGAAGCTGAGGGTAATTCTTTCAAGGATTCACTGGATGCCGTTGGTGGCGCTACTGGTTTGGGCTGTTCCGCCACAATGTCATCAGATAAGTGGGCCCGAGGATGGCTTTTTGTTGGTGGTGGTCTGCGAATGATAATTTGGGACTTCGGCAGGGCCCGGGCTATGAGGCCATAAGTATAGTCCTTGTGCTCAACGCGGAGACGTACCATCTGAAGATGAAGCAGAAAGGCCTTTTAGTGGCTTATCCTATTCCCAAATAGAAACACAGCCAACAACGAGGGAAACGCTTTGACAAAACCTGGCAAGGAGACTCTTACATGGTTACTGGCCAGGCTAATCTTGGAGGTGGAGGCCACGTTGACCTCTGTATCACTCTGAGAGTCATCGCTGTAAGCAACAAGACCTGTAAGCGTGTTAGACGTCGCCGACGATGTGGACATGGCTTTGCTCACTGTGCATGGCAGCGGGGAAAGGAAAGCGAATTTAAACTCCGCGTGATCGAGTGGATGAAATTGCCGAGTTGCCGAAACAGGCCTTGAATGTTGCGACTCGTCTGTTTCGCGATTTGGGCTCTTTGCTGTTTGGCTGCCGACGAGCAGATCGTCGCCGACTTTTATGGAAGACATGGATCAAGCTCTGGTCATACCAACAACTGGGCCGTCCTCGTCTGCGCCTCTCGGTATTGGTTCAATTACAGGGTATGTCTTTGCAATGTGTAGTCATTCACTATTGTCAATGGCCCTCAGCATATGGCGAACGCTCTCGGAATGTGATTGTGCATCCATTGTCACCTCCCGTCGTGATTTAGATCCTTGACCAGGTATCGCACCGTGAAACGTCTCGGTATACCGGACTCGAACATTATCCTCATGCTCGCCGATGATGTTGCGTGTAATACGCGCAACAAATTCCCCGGGAGTGTGTACGCGAAAGCGGGACGTCATCTAGACCTCTACGGTGACAACATTGAAGTGGACTATCGCGGTTATGAAGTGACGGTAGAAAACTTCATTCGGTTGCTTACAGGTATGCAAATGTAGCAGTCCAAACCAGCTCATGGTCCAACTCCGCATGTAGGGCGAGTCGACCCCTCTGTTCCCCGTTCGAAACGATTGCTCACAGACGATCGCTCAAATATCTTTGTGTACATGACCGGACACGGTGGAAACGAGTTCCTCAAGTTTCAGGACAATGAAGAGATCAGCGCATTTGACATTGCTGACGCCTTTGAACAGATGTGGCAAAAGAAGCGGTAAGTAACTACTGCCATCCTTTTTGCGTTCTGGTTCAAAAATATGTCCTAGGTACAACGAAATATTTTTCATGATCGATACGTGCCAAGCAAATACCATGTATTCGCAGTTCTACTCCCCAAACATCCTAGCTACAGGGTCGTCAGAGATAGAAGAAAACTCCTATTCAGTATGTGACCCTTTGATTCGTGTATCCTTACTCAATGCAAACAGCATGAAAACGACAACGACATTGGCGTATCCGTGATCGACAGTTATACCCACTTTGTGCTCGAATTTATGGAAAGCATTAATAAGACCAGTCAGGTATCCATGCAAGACTTTGTACGCAGTCTCTCCTCGACACCCTCGTGACAGTCACTCACACCCTCGAAAGTTTTCGTTCTACGATCCCGCTGTGATTCGCTCCCACCCTGGCGTACGTTCTGACTTATTTCATCGACCACTGGACAAGACTCGCATCACGGACTTCTTTGGGGGTGTCGCTCAAGCAGAGGTATTTCCTCTCACTGAGGAAAGTATGCGGAACAATGTGCGGCCATCAGAAAGTTTGCAAGAGGTTCCAGTCCTTCCCGAGAACGATTCCGTTCCGCTGTTTTACCCACCCGATGGAGCGCAGAACAGCACTACGTTACCGTCACTGGAGAGCTTGGGTGAACCTTGGGATACGAGATGGAAAGATGTCAGAAAATGGATTTCTGTTTTGTTAGTAGCAACCCTCGTAACCTGGGTGTCATTTGCACGCTAGCTTATTGTATTGAAACTAAATACAACCAGAGTTTATTCAGTCACTTGGATCAGTATGTACATATTCTGCCAGGACAACATCGTCAATGCCGTTCACCAAACAATCACAGCAAGGTAACATCGTGTCCCGTGATTTCTTTCGCAGCTTGATGTTCTTCCGCATTCCATTTCTTGTCAGGGTCATACAACTTTCCATCCTTGGACATGCACCACTCGATCACGGCACAAGGAGGCCACAGGCCTTCAGGCTCGTCTCCAGCATCTTTGAGGAGCAATGCGACAACGCCGTGCGCAGGAACGTCATGGGCCGTAAAGTTTCTCACCGCGGTACCATTGTCAGTATGCGCCCAGAGGTCCTGCATTGCATAGTAAGCCGAAGTCGTGGACAAACACCCAACATCGGACGTACCCGCACAGAGTACTGCCTTCCAGCCCGAATCCAAGGAGACTCTGTCAGATTGAAGAACATGGTGGCAGGTTCGTCCAAGGTATTGATCTACGCCGGCTCAGTAAATAAGAGCGAACCAAACAAGGTTGCTTACGAGCATAAAGACCGTGCCGTTTTGGCTGTCACCGCTCCAGTACTGTGCCGGGTGAGTCGAGTTGCTCACATAGTCGGGCTACAGTTGTATTCATTTTAGCACTCTGGTATTTGCGGGTGCATCTTGACTCACATTGATTCCCCATCGGAAGGGAGAAATGCTGGTACCCACGACAGGGTCTTGGTTGATAGCAATGATTTCGGGGTTGGTGAGGATCTTGAGGATATCCTTTCTTGCCGTCTCTAGCTGAACGCAGTTTACATTCCCGTTCTAACTTTGATTCAAGAAAAAGCACCTACATGAAGACTAATCAAGAGGGGTGATTTCATGAGAGCCCACGCGGTAAAATGCGTCTTGCTTTCCTCATACGATAGGTCGCCGTTCCCTCTTAGGGTCTTGTGAGCGGTAGATGACGAAGCACTGTATGTGCTGCTTACATTTCCAACTAGGAAAATGTCAGGTTTAGTTAGAGTGCTCGAATGGTACTCACTATATCCATATCATTGTGACCATAAAAATCGGTGGCCCACAAGAAGAACGAATTTCTGAAAAAATGGATCACGACAGTTCGCAGCAGCAAGCGGGGAAACCAACTGGTTGATGAGATCCGCAATCGATGACCAAGTCGCAGCTAAGGAGCTAATCAGGCAGGATCAAATACTCTTTGAATAGCATACCAATGTCACTGGTTGTCTGACAAGCCTGTTATAAACGTGTAGAGCATACATCTTTTAACCACTTACCCGCCAACTTTGACCATATTTCTTTGCCCAATACCAGCCTTGTTGCTAGTCGAACACATGAACGTAAACACCGGCTCACACGGAAGATGCATAACCATACCCTTCCCCATTGACATAGCGACAGGAATATGGGCGGTTTTCCAGAAGTCTCTGAGAGATCCTTGATGGCATTTGCCATACGTTCATACCCTGCATGAAAGCCATCATTTCAACACGCGAACGATCGGGGCTACTACACAAACTCACGGCCCATGATATTCTGCCTGGTGATGTTGTCAAAGGGCACTGCGCAATTATCGTACCTATGGGAACAAAAATCTGGACGAGCACCATCACACAGGCGATACACGCACTTAAGATAATCGAAACCCCAGTCTTGGAATAACTTTAGGTCTCTACGGGCGTGTTGGAGAGCTGGCTTGCCAAGGAAAGCGGTCAAACTTACCTGGCTTCGTTCTGGTATGACCCGGGATACAATTGGCAAGTAAACCATCCAGAATCACTGTACTGTTGTCGTGCGAGTCAGAGCCAGAGGCGGAAGAAGAGATGAACTAGAACGCACGATTCCTGCCTTACTGCATGATCCTCGGCATAAACGCTAAACATCACACAAAGTGCACTCACAAGCCTAGTTTATGAATCTGGTCCGTCAACGCCTTCATTCCAGAGGGGAATCTAGCCTTGTCTGTAGCAATGTCATTCCTGCATCTGTATTGCGCGCGCGAACAACGCACTTGCGACAATGTCTCCACTAGTGCTCCGATTCTTCTCAGAGTAACAGTCGTCGATGTTGATGTGGTCATACCCCGCATCCTAGGTTCCAGAAATGAATGGATATGGATGACGAGGATGCATGTACAGACCGCAAGTCCAAGGGATTTCATCAATTTGGCTGTCTTGATAATGAGCGCCTCGTCGATTGCGCACTAGCAGAATAAACGTGAAGAAATCCGTTATTGGTCGCACTTGGGCACGAGGCACTCACGTAGTATGCATTCCAGGCTAGTGATTGGACTTGAGCGTCCCATCTCGAACACGAATAAATGGCTTACTGTTGAACCCCATTACTGTGAGGGTTAATCAGACACTGCACATAACCCCAAGATCGATTCTTACCCGGAAGCTTTCCAACCCTCGCAACCTCTCTCCCGGTATGTTTTCCAGAATAAATGGAGGAGGTCTGCAGGCCCAGTATAGCAGCAAGACTGAACATCAGAACAGCCCAGAGCGACCTTTGGGTCCATGAAGACTGTGTTTGTGCTGCATCGCGTATAACCAAGTTCAGTCTGCAGTACGTGACCCGGAGACACACCCACCAGGAGCGGGCGGGCTGGGTGAACCCGGCTTCTCAGACATTGTCGGGTGCTTCACACTACCAAGTGGTGACAGCAAAGGAACATGAAAACGAACCGTCTACTACTACTCAGCGGCGACCGGCCCGGCAAACGGAGGTGAGGCTCTTCACACCAAACTTGGCAACTACAAAAAGAGCGACGGCAGACGTTTATATTGCCGCAAACAGAAAAAAAAACCAAGAGGCCACCTTCAAACTAAAATACAAAGTATCACAAGCATCACTGTCTAGTAGTACTTGGTTCCATTCTCAGCTGTGCATTGAGTTGCGGCTTCACCAGCACAGGGTGGCCAGAGATCAGCGGGTTCATCGCCGGCGTCCTGAAGCAGAAGGGCTACAACACCATGAGGGGCAATGCCGGTTGCAGTATAATCGCGCACAGCAGTGCCGTTGTCAGTATGTGTCCAAAGATCCTGAAACGTATTCAGAGTTGCAAATATGAGGGGTCCAAGGACGTCACGACCACATACCCTGACAGCATACTGACGCCCAGCACGGATCCATGGGGATTCAGTCAGGTTGAAGAATAGGTCAGCAGGTTCATCGAGGGTGTTGATCTACCATCAATAGGATCAGGTAAACTAAACCATCCCGGATGACACACTCACGAGCATAAACACCGTGCCATTCTCGCTCGGGCCACTCCAAAATTGAGCGGGGAACGAAGAGTTGTAAGTCCAATCGGGCTAAAATGACGTCGGAAAAAATCTAAAGCAACGTAGAGGGAGGACCTACATTGATACCCCAACGGAAGGGCGAAATGCTTGTGCCGTACACCGGGTCCTGATTGATGGCAATGATCTCCGTGTTCTTGAGAATGCTAAGCATGTCTGAGCTAATAGTCGCAAGCTGAAGGACCACGTTCAGCACAAAGTGTTGACATGATTATTGTAACTCACATTGGTACCAATCAATAGCGGAGCCTTCATGAGTGCCCAAGCCGTGAAGTGGGTCTTGGCTTCATCATAGCTGAGGTCTCCGTTGCCTATTTCGAGCTGGACCTTATGAGTAATTCATGCTACGAGTAGTCGGGAGGCAAGCACCATATCAGGGTCGTTGCGACCATAAAAATCCGTCGCTTGCGTGATGAAGGAAGCGCTAATGTTTTGTTCAATCCCCTAGCCTAACCAGTAACGTGACACAGAAAACTCACGAATTGATGATGGAGGCGATAGATCCCCAATAAGGCCCAATATCATTGTCAATCTAACCGAGTCGTGACTCGGTTGAAAGGCGCCTGACTTGTATAAGTACTTACCCTCCAGCTATGGCCTACAGAGGCACCCCAACTACAATGATGAAATTAGCGTGTGCGTGGTCTAAACCTCATTCTAGACTTACAGCCAGACTTGATTCTACGCATCTCATAAGTGAGGCACAAAACACACGTATACTCACTCACCCAGCCCCATTCACACAAGCTAAACACAAACGTGGTCCCGGTCGCTTCAGCAACAGTCGCTAGTGCATTGGCCATTCGCTGGTACTCTGAATCATATTGCTATCAATAGCATATGCCTAAATCAAACAGAAATACTTACTCCCGACCATACCCTCCCGGATCACATCATCAAAGGGAACTAGCACAATGTCAGCGCTTTGGTAGGAGACAGCGTCACGGTAAGTCACTAACTGGCGCAGTTATCATACCTTTACAGACCGGAATAAGTAATGTCCCAGGAGTAACAGAGACGATTACACCCACTTTAGAAAATCAAACCCCCATGATTGGAATGTGAGAGAATCTTGTTCCTCGTACATGTAGGAACCAGGGTATCCTTGGCAGGTGAACCAACCGGAATCAGAATACTAGATATGGATCGATCGGTAACCTATTTTGGGGTAGATGGGTTACTTACAATGCCAGCATAGCTGCATTACACATCGCATATAATGAGCATCTTAACAATAGACACATGTCGCACTCACAAGCCCAGCGAGTGGAGCTGTTCAGTAAGATTGTTCATACTTGGGAAGCGAACAGGGTCTAGAAGCGAATTTCATAACTGGTATGCGCCAAGCGACGAACACGCGACGAACCGGAAAGGACTTCGCCCGTGGAGCTACGATTCTTACTTGCCCAACAGTCGTCGAGGTTGACATGGTTATAACCAACATCCTGAAGACCATGAATTGATTTGTCCTGTTAGCTTCAAGAACCTCACCAGGAGACCATAGTCTTTCATGTACTGAGCGGTTTGGATGATCAAGGTCTCGTTGACGTTGCACTAACCCGGCATAACAGCTGAGTGTTAGTATGTAGGAATGCGCAATCAAAGCCCACCGCGAACGCATTCCAGGCTGCCGGTGATGACCAGTCAGGATGATACTGCAAGGTTCAGACTTTCACTCACCATTGTAACCCATCACTTGGTAGGTGATTCAACGATCATAAAGCGATGATAGCATCGATGAGCTTACCTGGAAGTTTTCCAACACCATTTTGCAGCGCATTCACGGACAATGCGACGGAGAGGACACCAACAACAATTCGGAGAGTCATGAAAGACGGAGGCATCTCGAACTACGGTATTTCACACGGAAGAGTCTGGTTTGACGTCCTATTAGACCCTTTTAAGCTCTACAATATAGTGACGTGATCGCCAAAACCCACGGAATGGCAGATGCGCGCACCTTGTGGCAAATACATCAAAACCTCCGCATGCCAGGCGCTATTAGCGAGGTAGATGTAAACGTACACTTGCCTCGCGAGCCTCAAAGGTCCTGTTTGGAACAGTCTGCGCTGCAGGGCACGATGGCTTTGGAGCACATATCACCCGTTCTATCGTCTGCTGTGCATGTGATCCAGCAGAAGGAAGATGGATATTGTTTCAGAGTACTTGTTACCCGAAGTAAGCACCGCTCATATAACTGGGAGGTGAGGTGGCCGTCAAGGAATCAGATGACTTTCTGATCAAGATGAAGGAGTAGGTGAATGACTCAAACAAGTCCAAACAAGACGTGTGGCGAGCAAAGTGCCTTGACCATCGCCATCATGAAGCTCGTCAGGTAAATATCTCTGCTTGACAGACGTTCTCAAGCCTTAACCTGACCGTTCTACCTCTGGAAAGGATGTCGCTGATGCAGTTTATCACATCAGGTTTTTGATGAAGTTGAACAATGAGACCGTCTCCATCGAACTCAAGAATGGATCAGTCGTTCACGGGACCATCACTGGTGCGATCGACATTGCTGTTGTGGTATCTCGTACTCACTCTATGTTAGGTGTCGATATGCAGATGAATACTTATCTCAAAACTGTGAAAATGACAACACGCAACCGTGATCCTATTTCTCTTGACTCGCTTTCCATCCGTGGAAACAATATCCGCTATTTCATCCTCCCCGATGCACTCCCCTTGGACACGCTACTTGTCGACGATGCACCGAAACCAAAGGGGAGGAAAAAAGAGGACGCTCGTGGTCGCGGCCGTGGAAGGGGAATCGAACGCGGACGCGGACGAGGCAGAGGTCGTGGACGGGGGCGAGGATTCTAATCGCACACTACGGCCGCAAAGAAAAGAATGCGGTGGGCATATCCCGCTGCACATTGCACATTCTCCAGTTGTGAATACCTGCTAAAACATCGCTACAGCTAATGGAGAGCTTAGCTTGTATCTTTACTGTCTATTTTTTCGCTACTGAGATTTGTACTTGGTCCCCTTCTACGAGTGGCTGTGCACTATCATCTTGATGTTCTTCAAGAGGTTCGCGTCCACGTCGACGAGGACACTCCCTTTGACCATCCGCCAGATTTTAGCCTCGAGAGACACCAAAGTACATGTCCATGGCTGGGTCAAGTCGGTCAGACGGCAGAAGAATGTTACATTTGCAGTCGTCAACGATGGCAGTTGCGCTTCAGGACTGCAAACAGTCCTGAACAATAGCCTGAGCGCGAATTTTCATGGGTACTGTAATCTTGTTCTAGCCATTACCTTTCTGACGTGTACAAACGTCTAGTTTGACCAATGGTGCGAGTGTGCGCATGACAGGGACTATTGTCACCAGTCCAGGTGCTGGTCAGGCGCAAGAATTAAAAGTGGATTCACTAGACATACTTGGCGAGTGCAACCCAGACGTCCGTCTCTGATATCGACTCTTGATTCTCCCATTTGCTCACATCCCTCGTTAGGTATACCCCATCCAGAAGCAAGCCCTAACATTAGAGTACCTCCGAGATCATGCCCACTTGCGACCTCGGACGGATGCGAATGCTGCCATGCTCCGTCTCCGTAACTCGCTTGTTAAATCATTCCATTCCTTTTTCGAGGTGCGTTCCACTCCCCAGCCTAGCCCCCTTCACCCCATCCCAACGCTCACCAAAAGCGACACAGAAACACGACTTTTGCCATGTACACACACCCATTCTCACTTCCAGTGACTGCGAGGGAGCAGGGGAAACCTTCCGTGCTATCTCTTCGTCTGCATCGTCCACAGAACCCGCATCCCCAGACCACACCGAGTTTTTCTCCAAACCAGCTTATCTAACGGTATCCTCCCAACTTCATCTCGAAGCTCTCGCATCGTCGCTCGCCCGCGTATACACGCTCTCTCCCTGTTTCCGTGCCGAACGTTCTCAGACGAACCGACACCTTGCCGAGTTTTGGATGCTCGAAGCGGAATGGGCATGGACGAAAGAGGTCGGGGACGTGTGTGACCTCGTCGAGGCCTGCGTCAAGAACGCACTGGGTGCTGGACATGACGAGCGCGCGTTGCTCGCGAGAGGCATACCTGGACAAGACGAACACGGGCGAGCCAAGTGTTTGGAGAGCGCGGCAGCCTCCACTCCGTGGACACGGATGACCTACACCGACGCGATATCCGAGCTCGAAAGGTATCACACCTCTGAGGCGTCGCGGGCGCGCCCGTTTACGTTTGTACCGAAATGGGGTCATGCGCTGCAGAGCGAACACGAAAAGTGGCTGAGCGAGGTGCTCATCAAGGGACCCGTCTTTGTCACAGACTACCCGAGTGCTTTGAAGCCGTTTTACATGCGGATGAACGAGGACGAAAGGACGGTTGCTTGCTTCGATCTCTTGGTGCCATTTGTTGGAGAGTTGGTCGGTGGATCGTTGAGGGAGGAACAGTTGGAACCACTCCAGCGACGCATGGTCTCTCATGGGCTGGACCCTGCAGGTGAGGAATATGGCTGGTACGTGGACCTCCGAAGGTATGGCAGTGCACCCCACGGTGGCTTTGGGTTGGGATTCGAGCGACTAGTCAGTTGGGTGAGTGGCATCGAGAACGTGCGCGAGTGTACAGCAATGCCACGGTGGGCCAAGAGGATGCTACTCTAGCAATACATTTCTACTACGCACTAATCAACGCTCAGCCCTCGACTACAAGTCCGTTAGAGTTCTACACACGATTACGCGTCGAGCGTCGTTAACATCGAAGTGTACAGCAAGAGAGCGTGGAACGAATTGATAGTCCATTGATAACTTGAAGCAGGTGCAAAATATTGTCCGTTCGTTCGTCTTGTAACTGAAGAATTAAGAAAGGTCCGCGAAACCAACACGGTTGTTTGCAACATCGAAAATGCTGTAGACGTTTTCCAAAAAGACGTCGCCAATAATCCAGTACGCTTTTTTATGGGATCAGAACACGCTTGTATACTTGAGAGATATGAGCAACGTACGGCTTCCTCCACCGGAAAGACCACCGACACAATCTGTCGAGCCCTCAGAAACCGGTCCAATGTTGAACGCAGAAGCCGAAACAGTGAAACTGCGGGAACCATACGTCACAGTTGGTGCGAGTGAACCGACAATATCACATGGGACTAGAAAAGGTGTGAGCGGACATCCTACACTGCAGAACCAGATGAAATACCGCTCCAGAGGCCGCCTCCAATTTCAGCGGAGCCATTGACGTTGGCGTAAAAAGCCTGGGCATTGTTGTCACTCGTAATGATCAACAATGTGCCCGTATCAACAATTGACTGTGCATAGGAGGTCTTGTTGACCACGACTACATCTGGAGTATTGTTCAAGCCAGGACGGGAGAGGCCAGCGAGGGGAAGTTGCCAGTAAGCCGGAAGAGATACGTTGACATACTCTACCGTTGACTCCTGATACAAGCCAGTGTTAGTCCCACCTATAGTAAGCTCACTCATGCCAGCCTCAGAGGAAAGCGCAAAGCCAAACACGGCCTGTTGCAGAGCACCAGAGGAGACTATAGTCTGGAACGCGGGAGAGGCACCAAACGCAGATATCTGAGCAAAGCCCAGACCAAGCAGTCCATCTGGGGGAAAGACAGAGCTCTCCATTCCTGAAGAGTAGGTCGTAGCAGCACCAAAGGTCTGGTTCACCGCCTAGAATGGATCGAACTTTAGCCACGAAGCCTAGTAAGTTCGCTAAGGAGTACCTCGTATCCACCTATGAGTACACTGTCCGCATATTGCGTGCCATTCGCGCTCGAACCGCCACCATATGTTAACAAGAATGTTTTACCGAGATTAATGGAAGTAGAAGAGGCTGCGGGGTTGTATCGCGTATGCCCGTCGCAAGAACTGTCACAACCTTGGTCCGGGAGTATTAAGTCCGCTGATCCTGTGTCGAAGTCGACTAACCGAGATGTAGGCTCAATGGTCTAGAGTAAAGAACCCGAGCATACCTGTGAAGTTCTGTGGGGGAGTGCCAACACTAATGGTACCCATCCACATATTGGAATTAACCTCGGAGAGGGATATGTCACTTCTCTTGGTCGCATCCTTCTTTCCAGGATGGTATTCTAATTTACCGCTTGACAGGGTTCCAATGCCGCTAGCCTTTTGACAGCTTTCCAAAGCTCCATGATCGATCACGGAGATTCCCTGTGCCAAAGGATGCGGGAAACCTGTGTTCACTTGGTACGCAGCAAGCGTGGTACGGTATTTTCTTGTGGTAAAAGGTTGAGTTTCTGCGCATACACCGAAATATGCTTGTGCCAAGTCGAGCCGCACCAGGGCATATATATGTACGAAAAGAAAAAACTCACGTCTTGACAGAGTCCAGATGGGTCTTGAGAGACTCTACATTGACAACGTTGTACGCAAGACTGCGTGAGTCTAGAGAAGGTCGTGTAACGAACGATTTCCGTTCGAGTGGGACTCGAATAACATTTTCGTGAGGTCGGTCTATTGCAGTGGACGTGGGCGAAAAAGAGAGAACGGCAACGAAAGCAACGAGCGGTGAGATGTACATTGTCAACAACGACGCGCAAGATCGTCGTTGCACAACGCCAGGTGTACGTAAAATCAGACGGTGAAACAGGTCTTTTCTCACAGGATGGTCTTTTTCAAGTCAGGGAAAATACTTTTGGTTCATGACGCAGACTATACAACAAGCGAGATCAGAACGCAGGCTCTCCATAAGTGTCGGGTTGGTAAGCAGCTGGCTCTGGTGCATAAACAGGTTCCTCTGCCGCAGGTGGAGCAGCAGAGACGACAGCGGGCTCTCTTGACTCGGACGAAGGTTCGGAGACAATCTTGTCGATTGGAGGGTCGAATACCCGGACGGAATCGGGAAGTGGTTTCTTGGGACCCAGTTGGCCTTCGGGATCAGAACCCTTCATGCTAAACAGGGGGTCAGACATCCTGCATCATACACGTCGCACCATGCTTACATTTTAACTTTGATACCAAGCACGCCTTGTTTCAGCAGCACATGCCGCACAGCATGATCGACAAATTCACGAGCCGGGTTACCAGAGTGGATCATGAACCCGTCAGTAAACTTCATGGATTTGGCACGGGCAGCACGAAGTTTGCCAGAAACGACAACCTCGCAACCTTTTGCGCCAGACTCCATGACGAAACGAAGCACACCGTAACAAGCTCTATAACTCAAGTCAAAAAGAATCCGATCTGAATCACCAGAGACCTACCTCCGAACAGCAAGACCACCGAGGAGCTTGTATCGCAAACTTTCGCACTGAGCAATCGCAGAGAGTCCACGGTGCTGGACTTTTTCAGCGTACAATTCGAGAGTGTTTTCGGCAAATCCGAAACGCTTTTGCACGAGTGCAGTCAGCTCACGGATGCGGCGAGCCTTCTCGCCAAGAACTTCTTGGGTATGAGTGGCACGGATGATAATCTAGCAGGGGGATGTGGACACTGTAAAGATGGAGCGGAGAGATAGAATACCTCAGTGCGTGTGGGGGTGACGCGGACATCGCAACCAGAGTAACCTTCCTCGGCGAGTTCACGGGTAAAGAATTCGTTGAGCTCAGCACGGAAGACACCGTCTGCAACAAACTTGCGCTTTTTGCTGATTTGAGCAGACATCTTGAAGAACGGGTACTACGAACGGGAAAGATAAGCATTCAGTCATCTGAAGTAAACAGCCATCATCCATCCTAACAAGCCACGTCTTGTGGACACAACATAGGCCAACATCGAGCACGTACAAAGCCCCATCGAAGAGTGGATACAGACCTTGTAGAATGTACGTCGTTGGACGCCGGGCGCGGTGTTGAGCTCGGCCTGTCGATATGTGCACCCTCTTACTGATCTAACTTTGAACTCCGCTTCAATTAGTTGCTAATTTGGATTGTACCCCTGTCGTTTCCAAGCGCCATTCAGCGGGTTCACTCGTCTCAGCGGGTACGTTTGTAGCAATTTTTATAATTCAAAAGGCTCTCACTGGATATCTGCTGATTTGTTTCACCTACATATATAGAATTCCCAAAGCCCCGGACTGCCGGCCCGGCAGACCTGGTGACTTGTGCGGCATCATTATTCCGTTCTAATCCTCAACTCAGAACCTCAGGACTCTTACTCATGTCTCGAAAGATATCGCATTTTGAAACGCATGGTAGGGTCGTACGTGTGCCGCAAAGCGTTGCTTATAATCTCGCCGGACAGACGTTCGTTTTCCGACGTCACTATCGGGAGATGGGTCAGACGCAATGTACGTCGCCATGAAATGATTTAGCCTACGTTAATGTGGTTGACGACAGGAATACCGAGTGTGACTACTCATCTGCCTACATCTCCATCTTCACTGATGG